>CAOKZL010002243.1:0-219385 GCA_948472985.1 Iguana delicatissima
AGAAGAATCGGCGCGGTGGTCTCTTCTAAGCCTCGCTAAGCTGGTCGTCCTGCTGCAGCTCGCTCGTGGGACATCCTGTCACATTGCCATCTTTTGCCCTTCCTTCACATGAGGAGAAGTAATGATGGTACCAGTCATCATCCTCTTTTGAAAATGTGTTGTCATTATTCTCTCATTTGTTTCAAAAGTAACATATTATTGTGTCCTCCAACACTTCACAGATGAAAACTGAGGCCACATTATGGTCAAACAACATCAGAGTGTGGTCAGGACAGCGAAAGTTATTAATGAGAAAGAATACATATTTTGAAAGCAGGTAGAAAAAGTGAGATGATGGAGGATTGATTGGGACTGTCCCTACCAAATCAGTACAGTTGTAGAATATGCGTTACTGATTACTTGTGACTTGTTACATCTCATGTCTGCTTTTAATGCTATAGATGTATAGATATACAGCTTCAAATGATTTTATTTCTCCGTAGAGCAACATCCCTGCTTGTAACAGGATTAAAATGGGCAATGGTATTACTGGAGGAATGGAAAATTCTTCTGTTTCGTAGTCTTCTGTTTGTGAAAATCAAGATAGGCAAAGTCTAGGCCTGTGATTCCTTGCCCTCAACAGTAGGTTTAATAGGTATATAATAGGTAAAGTTTTCCCAATTTTAGCTCATATCAGACTATAAGCACTGGCTATACATATGGCCAGATATGTGGATCATTCTAAGAGCACAGTGTCATGTATGTATCAGCTGTGGTATTCACTACTGAGAAGAATACATAGGAATAGATCACTGATTTGTGTTCCCTTGTCTCTATTTAAACTGAGAGTCTTTTGGTATGGGGAGCAGGAGGCAGAGTCTTGTCCTTCCCAAACTCAGTGCATACATTTTGGAGTTTCTTTGCTTAAAGTAGTCATTTTGTGTGTTCTTCATCATTGATAACTTTTGCCGTCTTGCCACACGTATCCCAGTTTTCATCAGTTGTTGGAGGGTATGGCATATCAGCTCATCAGTGTTGGGTGGGGGGGGCACGCGCGCACACACACACACACACACACACATTTTAATGTGTCATCTCCTCTTCTGCATCCAGAACAGGCATTTGGGATTTGCATTGTAGGGCCCTGCCAATACTAACTCCGAGAGCCTCCAATCCCTTCCCTTCTGCCCGGTGTGACTCTCCACAGTGCAGGTAGTAATAAGAGTGGGAACTTGCAGTAACAATATTCTTTTGCCTTGCGCTGTCTCTCTGGGCAGTTATGCAGATAGGTTCCTTGAAAAAAACAAAAAGAGAGTAAATGACTTTGTGATGATGATATGGGAAGGAGGGGGCTTACCCAGAAGGGGTCTACCAAGAACATCTTGTTCAGGATCTTTCCAGAACTTGGATTCAGCACTTCCTGTAACATTCTCAGGTTGGAAAGGAGGTTTGACAGTGTTACAATCAAATCTGGTTGTGCTCCACACTGATTAGCTAAAATCAGACCTGACATTCCATTTCAACTTCATGCCTTCTATAATATACAAGTCAAACTGGATCTCACTTTTTTTCTGTAAGGATAAACAAGACAAAGATTGCAATAGAGGGTAGTGCTTGAGTAATTAAGAAGATTAATTTTTTCGACCTGACTAGTTCTTATTTTTCTAAATATTCTTTGTGATACACAGGCAGAAGGAGCAGAGAATGTGAGGGCTGGGAGCAACAAACAGCAGAAGCTTCTATTTTTCTTAGGTAGAAGAAATGGAAAAAACATTTTTGACATAACAATGGCACAAGGGGACAGAATGTACAGTAGATTTCCTGTTGCATTCCAGCTTGGGTCGTATTTGAAGCTAATCTAAATGTTGTGAGTACTGGATCTCCTACTAGTAGCTTATTAAAATCACTCCTTTCCTGTCACAATAAAAAATAATACAAACTGAAGCAAAGACTGACAACTGAACTCAGAATGAAAACTTTTGGTTCAAAACTGTGGACATAAAGATGTTTTTTAATTGTTAGACTGCGTCTGCATCCAGATAGACAGCTTCCACTATCAGTCAAAATACTTTGTGCAGCTATTTCATCATTTACACCCTGATGAAATTTTTGTGGAAAGAGGAAGAAACAGAAGAAGCAGTGTGAAAACATCACAGAGCTACAATTGCAGGAAGACATGGGAGAGCAGAATTATGAGGCAGTGGTTGTTAACCTTTTCTTTACTGGGGCACGCTGCAAATAGAACTTTTTGCCATGGACCCCCAGACTTAAGATTTCAATATTTAAGTTTAGATTTAAGTATTCAAATATTTATTTATTTATTTATTTATTAGTTTATTAAATAATTCTGGAGACTAGGATTTAAATCCCTGCTCATTCTCTTAGCCTCAGAGGAAGGCAAAGGCAAGTCTCTCTGAACAGATCTTGTGAGAAAAAAAAACTGTGATAGGTTTACTTTAGGGTTGCTATAAGTCAGGAGTCACATGAAGACACACAGCAACAAAGTGCTGTAGACAGGCAGGTTCTTCCTAGCCGTCATGTCTCTCCCCTTTGAATACTGACTTATGGCCTCTTCTTAGGCTGAGAGAATGTGACTTGCCTGAGGTTACCCTTAGTGGGCTTCCATGGCTGAGTGGCAATTTAAACTCTGATCTCTAGAGTCATAGTTTGGGCATACACACATGCCTGCTGCCATGTCCCTTTCATCAGGGATGCAGTAGTGGGGGTATATGTGTGTCCACTCACATTGCCCCCCCGCTGCTACAACTCTGTTGCTACTGGTGCTGCTGTTGATGTCCAGCAGCAGGGCTTTGCAATCTCCCACGAGAGCTCTGCAGGGATACCCAGGCCCCAGGTTAAGAATCACTGCTATAAGAAATAAAGTAGAAGATGATTAAAAAGGAAATGAGATGGGAAGAAGGGAACGGGGGGAGTGAGGGCAACTGGATCGGTTTTATATATTGACCAGATGAGGAGACATATAGAGTGTGGGGGTCAGAGTGAGGGCTCCAGTTTATTTGTTTGTATATTTATTAAAAGGTTTTCTATCCCAATTTTAAAACAAGAGTTCAATCTGTCTAGGAAAAAATAAACTATCTAATGGCAAATTAGAAACATTACAATTAATTTAGACAAAGAAAACTTTTAAAAGAGGTAAAATTAGCAATCTGGCTTTGTCAAAGAAAGAAAGATCTTCATAAAGTCTCATGCCATCGTGTGAGAAGTAGTGTCGTGGATTTCCTTGGTCAAGAAGTTCCAGTGTTTTTGGTACTGTTTCCATTGTTTTCCAACGATTAAAGAAAAGTATCCCATATGCCATTACATTCATGCAAATCATTCCTTTACATCTATATGTCTTTCTCAAATTGCCAGTTCTTGGAGTTTTCCTGTCCTGTCATCTGTGTGGGACAGCGAGCATTCATGGTATATCTGGATCTCATTACATGGAAGTGTGAATTATAGAAATGAAACCATTGCAGCTAAATCAAAGCTAATCTAATCTAATCAAATCAAATCTAAGGTGGCAGGTCCAGGGGATTTCGAGTGAAAGTCTTTAATATCATTTACTGCTTGAATGTAGGAAGGTACATTCAAGATGGAGCAGAGCTTTCAAATAGTTGAAAAACTTCTGGGATTTGTAGTGCAACAAGTAGTTTTCCCAAGCCCTGCAAAGGATTATAATACCAGGGTGAAGCCATCTATAACTGAGCAGTAGTGGCATGGTACTCTGGGATCTAAGGCTCAAATCTAGGATCTTTGTTCTAAGAATCTATTCTACTACTTCCTCTGGAAGGCAAAACAGAGCACCATCTGGAGTCTCAGTTTCATAGGCTTATTTGCGGAGACTAGTGATGATTGGCTCCCTGTTTTACCACAAGTTGTTGTTGTTGTTAACTGCCATCAAGTCAACTTCAGCTTATGATGACCGTAAGAATGGGAGATCTCCAGTTCACCCAGTTCTCTGCCACCCAGCTCAAATATGTCCATCTGTAATATGGTGTTTCTCTTTTCCTACTGCTTTCTACCTTTCCAAGCATTATTGTTTATTATTTATCAGTTTTACCAGAAGACTGGACATAAAATGAATTAACTCCTTTAACATCACAAACAGCACCACCTGCCTGCAGTAGAAAGTAGATGAGACATACTGTTTTTTATTGAAATACCTTAGAGAAAGCATGGATTATTCTGAGGACAGTGTGTATAGAGTTAGTGTCTGAAGGCAGAAATTTGATATAATCAACTTACAGCCCTCTGAGTGGGAGCTAAGCAGCCATTGCCAAGGCCTGATAGTTTTCACTCAAGTACTGACTCAGACTAGAAGAGTGGCTTGTAAACAGTGTTAACAGCACTGACTGTACTTTTCATCAGGGAAGCTCAAATGCCCTGCTTGGAATAAATTATGCAAATATACAAATCAATTTAAAGTATTGCAGTCATAATTGGGGAGATTTTCACAGAAATCTGGATAGATTTAATTTGGTTGGAATTTGGCACAAGAAACAGTGAGTAGGAGTGTAAGGTTAAGAACAAAAGATTGAGTTTGTTGTGGTTCCTGCAGGGAAAAAAAAAAAAAAGCTGATTCAAGGAGTGTGTGACAGGTGCATCAGGCTCAGGAATTTATATCAACTGTGTATGAATGAATTAAAATTCTTGTTTCCCTACCATAATATTTTTCTGTTTCATTGTAAAGAATATTTTTAACAGATTCATTTTCACATTCGTGCATTTCCACAAGCAGTGTATAGCTAGTTGGACATGTGTTCTTTAACCCTCATCAGCATTGATTACAATCTTTCACTAAGTAATTTCTGACTATTTTCTGGCCTCTGTGGGATTTTCACTGTATTTCAGGGGTTAAAATTCCCCGTGTTCATAGCAGTGTGGTATAAAATGAAGGGTATTCTACAATACTCTTATACCTAGAGCCAGAAAATGAATGTTCTGTTAAATTGAAACATTGTTTTTTATTAGCTGATAGATTTCTGTTTCTCCAAAAAGAGATAAAGAAGGATGACAAGTAAAAGAAAAGAAGAAAAAAGAATTAACTTAATTTGTGGGCCCTAAAAATACTACTACTTTTATTTCCAGATGGGGGAAAAACAGTCTGTGAATCTGTTCATTTAGGAAATAGACATAAACCCTGTTTTTGGAAGGAAGACAGCTCATTCTATGTATTTTCAGGAAGACCTAGCATTAATGATACAGAACTCATAGAACTGCAGAATTATAGAGTTGGAACGTGCTCTCTGGGCCTTCCTTTAACAACAAAATCATTCCTATTGACGGGAATATTGTCCAGTGAAGAATTGTTCTTTATGTCAGCCACTTGGTTCTTGCAAGAATATTTCCCACAGGTAGTACAGTGTCCATTGTTTTTGTTTTTTTTTATTCACAGCCCTACTGAAGAAGCCAGGACGGTTGTGATTATGGTTTATTCTGTCAAATGATGCAACTGTTCATGAGGTCTTCAGTTAGCAGCCCTTCTGCCAGTTCTCAGCTGGTGGAGAAAACACATCCTACTACATTACCCACAGTATGTAAATATGGTTAACTAGAGTTGTGACCACACTATAACCAAGCTGTGTGCTCAGGGGAGCTCGAAAGATGTTGTTGTTGTTGTTGTTATTATTTCATTTATATGCCACCCTTCTCCCAGAGTAGGACCCAAGGCGGCTCACAAAAATCTAACAATGAATTTTTGAAACACAATTAAAAATCCTCACATTAAAATGTTAGGTTATAAACAGTATGAATTCATTTAAAAACTTGCAAAAGTTAAAAATAAAGCACCCCAATGTAAGAAGGCTCCCTGCAAGCAATTGCACAATAAAAGCCCACTTGAACAAAAAAGTCTTTGCCTGCCAGCAAAAAAAGAACAGGGAGGGGGCTATCTTAGCATCACAGCACCACCACATATTTATGACATATTTTCCTGGTTTACTTGGCACATATTGCTAGATTGGACATTTGCCTATGGATTCAGCCTGATGTTTACTAATGATTAGATCTGTTCCTGCTGTGTGCGACATTTGATGCTGCCCAGCAAATATGGTCCATATGTTCCAAAAAGGCAGAAAGTTTATCGGTGTTTCCATGCGTTGCTCTTGTTTTCTCATCATCAAACCTCAGGTATCTCATAAAATATCTTTAGGCTCATCCCCACTCTGAAGTGGCAGCACCCTGAGACTAGATACTGTAGTCCCTCCCGGATTTCCTTTTGCCTAGGATACTCTCAGTGTATGCCTTCAGCTGCATCATATCAGTGGGCTTGCACACATTGACTTTAGTAGGCTTCCTTTTGCTCTATGCTATACAGGCCATTTCTATTTGTTTCATAGGTGGTCTGCTTTCTGTGAAGTGCAGTTCAAAGTTTTCTATTACTGTTCCTTCACTGCAACCTTCTTTGGCCCTGATAATTTCCAAATTCTATTTCTGGCTGTTCTACAGTGAACTATGAGTTGATGTCTTCTCCAGGTCTTTCTATCCTTTCTTCTTATAACATCAATAGCTCTGGCTCTTTCCAGACAGGATCAAGTGAGTGTCTGCAGTTGCTGCCCTTTCACTACTAAATAGGGGGATTTCTCATTTGAGTACTCATACCAACTTATATGCATCGCGTTTCAACCATAAGATGGCATGGACACTTTTGGTCTTAATACATTATACAAAAAGCATTCCGGTGTCAAATGGCAAAGATTTCTCAGGACAATTTTTGTCCCAAATGTTTTTGTGCATTAAAAAAAAAAGTGTTTCTTCTTCGTGGTCTCTGTGACTCACACAAATGGGTTATCTGCACCTGCACGTAGGCTCCTTCAGAACCTTCTAGAGCTCTAGGCCTAGTATTTTGGTGGGAACCTTGCCCACTCTCCTAAGGCTGTATAAGGCCCCTTCCCATCATTATCCCCAGTTCTTTTTCTTCCACCATGTAAGCTGCACCCTTAGGAGCCTTCTATCTAGCAAATATTACAGACTTTTGCTTTTGTTTTTTGGCTTTCTTCTTTTGTTCAGCTTGGTTCTTGCTTTTTCCCAATTGATCCCTTGACCCCTAGTTCTTTGACTTGGCTTCGCTTAGTGGTTTATGGCATCAACAGCCTTCTTCAAATGTTGTAGTTCTTGCAACACCAAAGTCCCTGACCGTGATGGGCACTCAAAATGTTTAATTAACCTGCGTAGTGGAGGCTCATAACGTCTCCACCTGTAAGCACTGCCAAGCTTTCACACTCCAGACCCAGTGCAACAAAGAGGCCAGGTGCAGGTCTGTTCTTTGGGAGAAAGCACTTCAACCTTCGAGCTCACCCAGGGGTTCATCCACAGTGCTCTCGTCTCTGGATCGGCCTTCAGCTTCAGCTTCCAGACTTTCAGCCAAGAAAATCCCTAGGATGGAAGCAACATCCAAGAGGGAATCTCACCAACCCCCCTGGAAGGAAGTCACTCGTGAGTGGCCTCCCTCCTATACCTGCCGTGAGCAGGGACAGACCCCCTTCGGTACAGAGACAAACTGCTACCTTGACTCCTTCATCAACATCAGCTTCAAGGGCCCACTCACCTCAGGCAGTCCCAGACATGCCTGGCTGCTCCCTTGAGAAGCAGCTGTCTAGGTCCAAAAGGGGGGAGAAGTCCAAGGAACCTCCCATATCCTCTGAGACGATGGTTTGACTTCAACCGCTGTCGATAGTGATGGTCTCACAAGCTCCTTCCACTTCCTCTTTGCCACCTCATGCCCAACAACAGTTGTCTCTTCAGGCTTCTTCCCTACTACAGGTCCCTTCCTGTTTTCTATCCCCATCGGCGTTGACAGGAGCTCAGATGGCGAAATACTCGAGGACATACCTGCTGGGCAACCGTCCCTGCAGGAGATGGAAAAGTGCCGTGATTCCAACTCTGAACATTCCATCGAGATTGTTACTGTCAGAGGGCCTTCTCAAGAAAATCACCCGGCTCCTCCACTTCGATCTTGAAGCGAACAAAGATCGCATTCTCCATCTTGACATCAAAAGTCATGCTCTCAATCTCAACACTGGAGATCACGCTCCTGCTCCCATTCAGGGTCTTTCCACAGGTCTCATCATTGACACTAAAGTTTCTGATCCAGCTGCAGGGAATGTTCTCACTCCCATAGGTGCAGAACCTACATGTACCATTCCCCATCCGGCTCGAAATATGATTATTCATTTGAGGATTACTGTATTCCTTACTGACGTCACAAACAACATGGACATATCTATGAAGAAGTCTACATCCCTCAGCATCGACCCTGTTCTTCAACACTGAGTCTCATTCTCCCCTTTGCCTCCTAAAAAAAAAAATGAACAGAAGCAATTGCTTCTACTGAGCATGCTCGATCTCCTCCTTCCACTTCTGCCCAGACTTCAGAGGCGCAAACTGAAGTCTCTCAAAGATCCACTCCTCAACAGTCTACGAGAAGGAACATGGCTGAAGCCCCTCCTTATGTTCTCCATCACGTTCACCTGCCTCAACCACAAACAGGTCTACAAATGGCCTCTACAAAAAACCTCCTGACACTTCTGTGTCACAAGGTGAGCCCATCTCCCCAACTGATGATGTCTGGGCATTGTCTGATCTCATGCTTTGCATCTGTAAGGCTATCACATGGTCTCAGGCTACCACCTTTATTTCATGTTAGAGGGTTGATAACAAAACTACTAATGATGCTATGTTTGGGAGGGCTGTCTTGTTTTCATTTATTTGGTGACTTTTGACATGAATAAAGTTTTCTCCATTGAAATTGCATATTGTTTAACAATAAAATTTGTCCATTTCTTGAACATTTATCTCTTTTTTGCAGGAAGTCTCAAACTCTGTTCTAATAAAGTTATATAAGCGTTATATGGTAGGCACTTACAAGGCTTGCTTACTAACATGACACTCCACCTCCCACATCAGTAGCTCGCCGGTCTCCCATTTGTCTGAGTCACAGAGACCATGAAGAAGGACAAGTTTCTTACCTCTAACTGAAGTTCTTCAAGTGGACATCTGTAAACTCACACAACCGCGCTGGACCTCCCCTCTGTGTGTCCTGTTATGTCCTATGCTCTAAGGTGCCGTGGCAGCCACAGAACTAGAGATAATGGCGGGAAGGGCGTTACGTAGCTTCAGAGTAGTGGGCAAGGTTTCCACCAAAACAGGCCTAGAGCTCTAGAAGATTCTGAAGAACTCTATTTACCACTCGAAGAACTCTATTTACAGGTAAGCAATCTGTCCATTTAGCAGGTGACTGAAGTTCAGGGACATTGTTCAAAACTCTTGAGATGACAACATTGTAATATGCCAACCTTGAAGTCTCTGAGAATTCTACAAGAAAATGTGACTCTAGGGTACTAAAATATCCTTTCTGATAGGATGAGGATTATTCACATTCTATCAGACTCATAAAAACCAAGCTTTGACATCTCATTTATTGTTACATTGTGGATAGTGTAGGACAAAATACATATAAGAATGCATTCTCACAGATTAAATTCTCCAAGGTGAAAGGTTGACATTATACCTGAGGCTGTAATGCTCTGGTTGAACTATACTCAAACTTTTGGGACATATGTACGAACTTCAAAATGGAATAAAACTGGGAAGTAAGTAGTTTTTAATTGTTTTAAGGAGAGAGAAAGACTTACAGAGTGCTGATTGCTGATCCCTAAAGCAATGAAGAAACAACCTGTGTCCCTTTCAAAAAGCATTATTGTAAGTCTTTTCTGTTTTTTTTAAAAAAGAGTGCTAAATAATTCTTTAAGTCTAGATGTAGGCAATGTGATGTGCACACTTACAGTGTCCAGGAAAAAGAATTATTACCATCAGTTGCTGATATAGTTTAAAAGATTTCATATAGAAAAATATAGAAAATGAGATGTTTTAGTGTGAAATATCATCTTATGTCACAAATAGCAATAAAAGTGTGCTAAAATTTCTAGTCTTCTAAACCACAGAAATAAAAAAAAAATACCGCCTGTACCCAATGCATAAACATGCCAAATACTTTTTAAAAACAAAAAAGTTTGTCAAAAACCCAAAAGATTAAAAACAAACACATGTTAGGATAGGAGGGATGAATTTAGTGCTGCTGGAATCAGATACTTGTACTGGTAACAGAGGAATGGTAGGAGAAACAGAAGCCATTGTGTTGCAGAAAAATCCTCACTCTCTCTTAGAAGGAAGTGCCTCTAATTTCACCCTAACTATAATGCCTTTTTCTACAGAATACATAAATAGGGATCTCATAAGTGGGAAAGAAACTGTAAAAAAGAGGACAAATTTTGCATATGCAAGACTTTTCATGAGAAGCAAAACCTGTCTGAACTGGCACAGAGTCTCATTCTTTTGTTGGGCAGAGAGGGACCATGGTATCTTCAGAACTTGTTTATGTAGAGATGAAGTTGTGCTCATCCTGAGAGCATTAACAAAACAAACCATAGTGACTTAAAAGTACATCTTATGCATCTTTTGCTTTAAAACTCACAGCATTTGGTAGGATTTATTTGAACAAGCATAGCACCAAATCTCAACAGCCAACATTGAGTACAAGGCACTGTTAAAGCAGGAAAGTCCTCAGCCAGTTTGGATATAGTTTTGAAGCCATATTTGCTCAAGCTGACAAGCTCAGGCCTGTTCTTCTTCGTGGCTCTTTCCTGATGTGCTCTTTTGCAGTAAATTGACTGTTCTCATTTCTGATTTCAAGATAAACTGTGAATTGTACAAAACATACTTTGCCTAGTTTAGAGGCAATAGCAGTCTGTAGTTACAGACTGGCAGGATGAAGAAAGAGTTGTGAAGCCTAAGTCTTGTTAACATAACTCAAGGTGATGATTTTGCATTAGAAAACAAGTCTTGTCAGTCTTTCTGAGCAAAAGAGTTGTTCCCATCAAAATCAAGGTATAAGGTACCTCTATTACTCTTCCATAGAATCATAGAATCATAGAGTTGGAAGAGACCACACGGGCCATCCAGTCCAACCCCCTGCCATGCAGGAACACCCTCAAAGCACTTCCAACAGATGGCCATCCAGCCTCTGCTTAAAAACCTCCAAAGAAGGAGACTCCACTACACTCTCAGGCAGCATATTCCACTGCCGGACAGCCCTGACCATCAGGAAGTTCTTCCTGAGGTTCAGGTGGAATCTCCTTTCCTGCAGCTTGAATCCATGCTCCTTGTCCTGGTCTCTGGAGCAGCAGAAAACAAGCCCTCTCCCTACTCTACATGGCATCCCTTCAATTATTTAAACATGGCTATCATGTCCCCTCTTAACGTTCTCTTCTGCAGACTAAACATCCCCAGCTCTCTAAGTCTATCCTCATAGGGCATGGCTTCCAGGCCCCTCATCATTTTGGTCGCCCTCCTCTGGACTTGTTCCAGCTTGACCATGTCCTTCTTGAATTGGGGTGCCCAGAACTGGACACAGTATTCAAGATGAGGTCTAACCAAAGCAGAGTAGAGTGGTACCAGTACCTCCCTCGATCTAGACACCATACTCCTGTTGATGCAACCGAGAATTGCATTGGCCTTCTTGGCTGCCGCATCACACTGCTGACTCGTGTTCAACTTGTGGTCTATTAAGACTCCTAGATCCCTTTCACAAGTACTGCTATCCAGCCACGCATCCCCCATCCTATATTTCTATATTCTATTTTTTCTACCTAAGTGTAGGACCTTACACTTATCTATGTTGAATTTCATTTTGTTAGCCTTGGCCCAGCTCTCCAATCTGTCCAGGTCCTTTTGAATTTTGATCCTGTCCTCTGGCATATTAGCAACCCCTCCCAATTTGGTGTCACCTGCAAATTTGATGAGCATGCCCTCTATTCCTTCATCCAAGTCGCTGATGAAGATATTAAACAGCACTGGGCCCAGGACAGAACCCTGTGGCACCCCACTAGTCACTTCTCTCCAGAATGAAAAGCAGCATTCGTGATCACTCTTTGGGTTCAGTCAGTTAACCAATTACAAATCCACCTAACAGTAGCCCTGTCCAGCCCACATTTTACTAGCTTCTTTGCAAGGATGTCATGGGGAACTTTGTCAGAGGCCTTACTGAAATCGAGATATGCTACATCCACAGCATTCCCTTCATCTATCAAGCTAGTAACTCTATCATAAAAAGAGATAAGATTAGTCAGGCGTGACTTATCTTTGTGAAATCTATGTTGACTTTTCTTGATTACTGCATTGCTTTCTAAGTGATTAGAAACTGACTGCTTAATGATCTGCTCCAAGATCTTTCCGGGTACTGATGTCAGGCTGACTGGGCAATAATTATTTGGGTCCTCTTTTTTTCCCTTCTTGAAGATGGGGACAACATTTCCCACTTCCAGTCTGCTGAAACTTCTCCTGTGCTTTAAGATTTCTCTAAGATTATAGCAAGCGGTTCCAAAATGACCTCTGCCAGTTCTTTTAATAGCCTAGGATGCAATTCATCTGGCCCTGGAGACTTGAATTCATCCAGTGTGGCCAGGTATTCCTGTACCACCTCTCTACCTATTACGTGCCTCATTTCCCCTGCTTCCTCATTTGCTCCCCAACCGCCAGGTTGAGTGCTTATATCCTTCTGGGAAAAAACTCTTTTCTCTTTCCCCTTGTTAGTAATTCGCCATCTTCTCTGCACAGCGACCCTATCATCTCCTTCTTTTTCCTTTTGCTGCAGACATGTTTAAAAAAGCCCTTTTTATTGTTTTTAATGTCTCTGGCCAGCCTAAATTCGTTCTGTGCTTTAGCCTTTCTGACCTCCTCCCTACATCTTGGGGCTACTTGCTTAAATTCTTATTTGGTGGTTTCCCCTTCTTCCATTTCCTGTACATGTTTCTCTTAACACTTAGCTCAGCTGAGAGTTCTTTCGTTAACCACTCTGGTTTCTTCAGATGCCTTCCATTTTTCCTCCTTATTGGCACAGTTTTAGACTGTGCCTTCAGTATCTCCCTTTTAAGGAACTCCCATGCCTCCTGAACTCACTATTCTGGACCACAGAATTTCAGCCAGCAGCTCCTTAAGTTTACATATGTCTGCTTTTGTAAAATCTAAGATGAGTGTCTGGCTACCCTTATCCTTTCCTTCCCACTGAATGCCAAATTCCAATAAGGCATGGTTACTCCTCCCTAAAGATCCAACCACTTCTACCTCATTAACAAGATCATCCCTGTTGGTCAGGATCAGATCTAGAATATTTGATCCCCTTGTCACCTCTTCCACCTTCTGGACCATGAAATTGTCTGTAAGACAAGCAAGAAACTTGCTGGACCTTGCTGTCTTGGCAGAGTTTGACTTCCAACATATATCCGGGTAATTGGAATCTCCTATTATTACTGTATCTGTCCTTTTTGAATGTGCAGTAATTTGGTTGAGGAAGGCGTCATCAAAGTCCTCAGTCTGGTTTGGAAGTCTGTAGTAAACCCCCACCAGAATATCCCTATTGTTTCTCACTCCCTTAATTCTTACCCAGATGCTCTCGACCTGGCTTTCTGGGTTGAAGTCATGGATCTCTTCACAGGTGAAAACATCCTTGACATACAAGACTACTACTCCTCCTTTCTTGTTAGGTCTATTTTTACAAAATAGGCTATACCCCTCTATTCCTACATTCCAGTCATGAGACTCATCCCACCAGGTCTCAGTGATGCCTATCAAATCGTATTTATTTTTTTGTACTAGGAGATCAAGTTCATCGTGTTTGTTTCCCATACTCTGTGCATTAGTGTAGAGACACTTAAGTCCCCGGGCCCTTCCAGCAAGTCCTGTTTCTACTCCTCCCTCCATTGGCCGCTTGTACTACTTGTCCAATATCATTTGGGCCTTTCCCCCCTGCAGTCGCCGAGTCCTTGCCCTGACTAATATTGTCTCCCTGCCCGGTGGAACTTAGTTTAAAGATCTCTTAATCCTCCTTGCAAGACTGTTTGCAAAAGCATTCCTGCCAAGTTTTGTGAGGTGCAGCCCATCCCTTGCCATGGACTTTCAGGCCACGATCCAAAAACCCAAACCGTTGCCAGCGGCACCATGTGCAGAGCCAATTGTTGACCTCTGCTATTGCCCTTCCCCTTCGTGCGCCATATCCTTGAACAGGGAGGAGAGATGAAATGACTACCTGTGCACCAAGATCCATATGTATTTATTTCCTTCTAGTTTTAGGACATCTACAATGGCCGTTGTTGTTGTGTGCCTTCATATCATTTCTGACTTACGGCAACCCTAAGGCAACCCTCTTCATGGGGTTTTCTGGTGCTGAGATTGTGTAACAAATCCAGGGTCACCCAGTGGGCTTCCATGGCCAAGCAAGGAATGGAACCCTGGTCTCCAGGTTTGTAATCCAGCACTCAAACCACTATACCACACTGGCTGTCTCTAGAATAGCTACATACAGCATAAACGTTAAAAAAAGAGAACAGGTTCTACCTATAGGCTTTCAGTGCAAACACTAGTCTGTAGAGATGGTAATTACAGACTACGACAATTTTTCTTCAATTTGCAGTTAGATAAGTCAGATTTCTATGTAGAAAGGTAAGGTCCTTGCTTCTGCCACAGAGAGGGCAGTGACCATTGCAACACTCTGTGTCAGGAAATTGTGTGTTGTCCAAAATATAGTCCATTTTTTGGATTAAATATCAAATCAGTTTCATCAGTTTAATGACCCAGAATTCTAGTGTGTTACAGAAATCAGAAAATAATTTCTTGTTATTTGCTTTTTCAACACTGTTCATAATTTTTAATCTATTAAATACTCTTAAGTGTAAGTATATGTTGTTTTCTGAATGAAGATGGTCTCAAGACCTTAATTTAGAATGATGACAGCTAAAGTTGCTGCAGATATAAAGCACTGACAGAGAATGTGTAACACTCCAGTGTTAACCCAAAATGTGGGTGACTCCAAGGTCCATCTGTGATGCCAGTGCTTCGATGGAACAGTGGGTAATATTAGCTCAAAGGGGAGGCCTGCAAAAGGGGGGTAACCTAGCAGGATCTTTTACACCTGCGTATACAGGTATTAATTCAGGAACACCAGCCAGAGAGTCAAAGAATATTTATTTTATTGGGGGAATTAACAATCACATGCCTTCTTTCCTCACTATAAACAGTTCAGTGAGGAACATATCCTCCTGATTGTTGCCTTTCTGTGGGGGCCTGGTTTGGGCTGTCAGGACCCTGCCAGTGTGAGGGGGTAGCAGGAGTTTCACCTCAGCTGCAGCCCAGAACCATCACATTGGCTTCTCCAGCCCCTGTTACCCATACTCATCTCTCCCCTCCCCTCCAGCTACCACAAGGTGCCAGATTCCCTTGGTTCCCTGCCTTTCTATATTGCACGTGCTGACCATGATTATTATATGGTTACTGTATGTCACTGACTGAAGGGGATCCAAAGGCCTGGGTTCCACATTCATCTGGAGGACCTTGGTGTTTCTGCCTCTCTAAGTAAGTCGGCTACCTTCCTGATCCTATCTGAAAAGTCATCCCATGGGACCTGGTCTGCATCAAGGGGACTAGAGGCCATTTTTATCTGAGAGTTCAAGCCTCCATGAAGGAGAGTCTTGAACTCATTGCTGTCAAAATCAAAGGTTCCCGGTGCTGGGTTGAGCCATACTTTCTTAGCCAGAATTGCCAGCAGTTTTTTCTGGCTACAAACACCTTCAGATTTTCTCCTGGAGCCAGGTGTTCCATTACATATAAGGCATTAGCCATCTGGCCCCTGCCCCAAGAGCTGGATGACCTCCTGGATCCAGGAATACATGTCCAGAGTGTCCAGATTATGGGTGGCTAGCACTGATTCTAAGACTTGTCAGGTCTGACAGGGAAATATAGAGCCTGGCAAGCTGGATGAAGTCCTGTTCATTGGCCGTGAGATGTGTGTGGTCCACCACATTGACCCACACAATCTCCATATCCTTGTTGAGGGACTTAAACTGTTCAGAGATGACTTTGGCCTCTGTGGCTGACCAGTGGACCCTTTCCACTGGTCAATGGTACACAGGGAGTGGGGGAAGTGTCTCAAGACAGACCATGGCAATGATCACCTCCTTGGTGGTCAATCTCTGAGGCAGGCAGCGAGCCTACAGTTTCAGGCACTGTGGCTAGCACTTTCATACTGAGGCTTTGCTCGGCTGGCCAGGTACTGAGTAGCGTGCTGGGCCTTCACATGCTCATCTTGTAAAGTGGGTAGCCTGTGGGTAGCCTGTCCATGAGTGCCTGGATCATCTGAGGCATCTTCCAATTTAGTATGGGCCTCCTACGCAGCAAACAAGAAGGCCAATTTGTCTGCCAGCAGGGTGCTATTCTGTGCTCTGGATGATTCCAGTTCCTTAGCCTGCCTGTCAGCCTTTTGGGTGAACTCCTGGATTGTACTCAAGCCTTCGCTTAGGGCCATCCAGAACCCTCAAGCTCACATTGCTTCTTTCGAGGGGCCAAAAAGAGACATCTCCTTACACTAAGCATGATAGGTGTCACGCAGGGTGCTAAACAGATTCGTGGTTCTGAAGGATCTTCCCTTCCATTGGTTGTTTCCCTTAGAACCCACATCTCAAGCTTTTCTAAGTTGTACTGCTCTTTGAACATTTTGGCCGAATTTGACTTTCTAATATCTATGCATAAACAACTGCGAGGGAATCTTCTAACATGCCCACAATACAATGCCTCTGCAGCTTTCCAAAAGCACGAAGAGGTCCTTCTCTAAACATCCCTGCAATCAGCAGTTTCCATGGCCAGGAAAACGGGAAAAGAGGGCCAGGCACTCAGTGACAAGGAGACCACCTTGGAGGAAATTCCTAGCAACTACACCAGACAGAGCTGCCAGGGGGAAAACAAACTCTATGGAACTTACCGTGCTTGGCTGAGCAGTGGGGGAATGAGGAATCTGGGTCCTGTCTGAGTCCTGAGTCTGAGTCCTGTCTTCTTACTACTGCCTTTTTGGACTGAGGGGTACCTCCTCCGAGTCCAGGCAAAGCATTAAACCCAGAGCTGGTTGTTACCACCACCAATGCAAAAATAATTGGTTGCTGCCACCACTGACACACTAACCATACATCCTCAGGAAGCTACTTTGCAAAAATACTACACAAGAGAGGGCCAAGGTCTTCCTGCCTGCCCTACCAACTTTCCTCATCAGAAAACTAAAGAAGGTACACTGACCTAACAGAAGTAGCATGCAGCCCACAGAAAGTGAGGTTGCAAAGTTCTGCTTCTTACACCTTTTGTACTCCTGTGGGAGTGTTTATGTGGTGTGTGGATGTTCCTAGCTCTAATGCCCTAACTCTTTGGATCCCACACCATGAAAGACCCAGAGATAAGGAGTGATTCCCAGGACAGTCACATGCCAAGCTCTTGCAATCTACAGCAGCTCATGGATGGTGCACCAGGCTTGTGGCTATGTAGGGGTGGCTTCCAGACATGGACCAAGATTGAAAAGGGAGCAGTAGCCTTTATTGCTTCACTCACACAGATTCTTCACTCGCACATGTATACACAAAATCCAACTTGAATCCCTACATGTTTTCCTACATTTGCTTTCCTGATCTGTGTATGTTGATTCATGAGTCAGGGGGTGCAGGGTGTTGCCCACACTACTCCAGCAGTCTTGTTACCCCAAAACGTTGGTGACTTAAAGGTGCACCCACGATGCCAGCGATTCCATGGAACAGTGGGGAATATTAGCTCAAAGGGGAGGCCTGCAAGAGGGGGGTAACTGAGTGGAGTCTTTTACACTTGTGTATACTAGTTCTAATGCAGAAACACCAGCTGGAGAGTCAACAAATATTTGTTTTATTGGGGGAATTAACAATCACACACATACAAGATACAAAGAGTCTCACAATCACTCAGGGCTACCTGAAGGAAAGGGAGGAAAAATTGGATAGTGAGAAAGTAGGATAAAGTGGGTGATAATTACCTATCCGTAGAGAAGAGATGAAGCGATGGGGCCCAGACTAAGGGTCCGAGGGCAGTACAAGAATAGGAATCAGAGCAGCAGAGTGACAACCTATGTCCAGAGTACTGCACTATGAGTTGTCTGGCTCAGAGCCAGGGTTTAAATACTCTATTTCCACCTGAGGAGGAAGATGTTAATGGCTTTCTGGCAAGATAGACAATGGGGTCCAGAATGAGCTCATGGCCTTAGCATTAGGTGACAAAGAACTGATGTGAATCATGATAGCTCCACAATGGCAGGATAGGTGAGGAGATAAAAGGAGAGTTTTGGTGGACAAAGGAAGAGGGTCAAAGACAACCAGTCATTCTGTGGAGGCAGTTTCGGGCACTGTTGTTTCTAAAGTTTGAGTCTTTGGGGGACATCTGCAAGTCCATTGTCACTGGAGCTTCCTGACTATGACCTAGCCATGCCCTGAGGTCCTGATCTGACCTAGTTTTGCAATGTATATGTGTAGCCAATTCTTCTTTTCCAGCAGGCCTCTCAGCCATAGAAGGATGTAATTTATATTTCATGGCACTTAATATTTGCCAATCAAACCATATCATGGAGTACAGCCTGGTGACAATTGCAGTTATTGCACTGTAACTCCACAAGTCTTAATCAGCACAGACAATGGTGAGGAATGATGGAAGTTTTATCTGAACAACACCTGTAGGGCCATTTCTTCCTACCCCAATATAAGGAAAGGTTTTATTCAGCCTTAGATTTAGAAGTTGTTAGTAGTTGTGATTTGTGTTATCATATCCTCTCTAAGAAGTATCTGATGTTCTAGACTATTGTTTTTATGTGTCATGTATATATTTTGTTGAAATAAAGTCACTAGATGAATTCAATCCTTATAACATTTACTCTGGGCTGCTGGCTGTTGCAGTGATGACCAGGACTATAGTCTTAACCTAAAATCTATCTCACTGAAATTTATAAACAAGTATGTTCACTATTTGGTACATAATCAGTTTTTACCTGAAAGTGAGGCCATGCCTGTACATAAAAAATAAGATGGTGAAATGTGAAATAGAAATTCTGATTACCAGACAGGAAGAAGAGTGAAAAAAATATAAATATTCTCTTACACTCGCTGCAAGTAGAAAACTAACTTAGCAGGAAAGCAGAGTGGCCTAAAATATTTTTGCTCCAAGTGCTATTTTTTTTCAAAATGGAAAACATTCAAAAATAGGAACCCCCCCATAAATCTGAAGTAGTTTATTCCAGAAATTCTACAACAACGCACTATTATTTTGGTTTAATTTGTTGATTAAGTCTGCTTCCAGAGAAATGGTAGCCTGTGCCTTTGAGGTTCTAGAAAAGATAGCAGAAAAGATAGCAGAATCATAGAATCACAAGGGCCACCAATTCCAACCCACTGCCCTGGAGGAATACATGATCAAAGCACTCCCAACAGATGGCCATCCAGCCTCTGTTAAAAACCTCCAAAGAATGAGACTCCACCACACTCTGAGGCAAAATATTTCTGTCGAACAGTTCTTATTGTCAGGAAATTCTTCCTAATGCTGAGAATGAATCTTTTTGGAAAGCAAGCATATTCAGAAGCAATTGGTTTTCAATACATACTAAAGTATTCTTGCTCTTTATTTTGTCTCCAGATCACCAGAAATTGGAGCGAGAAGCTCGAATTTGCCGTCTCCTGAAGCATTCCAACATTGGTAAGTGTCTGTGTGGATACCTGGAATGAGAAAAACACCATTCCTTTAAAAGAGGGTTTGGAGTATTGTTGAGAATTGTTGCATATTGTCTATGTTTCCCTTTATTGGGAAGCACTTGTTCACTCACGAGAGTCGATATTCCCATTATCAGCTGATCTAAAAAGGTAGTTGCCACAAAATCTGCCCTTTCTAGACTGTAGCCATTTTCAGTCGTCCAGAATGTAGAATTTCATGTTAATGAAATCACAAGCCAAATTCTGCAAGGGAAATAAGCAGATTCTGAGACTGGGATTAGTCTCTGGTCAGCAACTAGTTATTTTGAGTGAATGCTGATTTGTTGCAGTAATTCATTTTACATACATTTCCTTCTCACTGTTCCAAAGTTGTGGGTATTTTTGTCAGCTGCAGAACTGTAAAGAAGAAAGGGCCACATTCTTGAAAGAAGAGCAGTGTGTTAGTGGTCTAGTGATAGACTCGATGGTAGTGGTCTTGGTGGCTGCGGGATACTGTAAAGTTACAGTCCATTATATTACCATCATCATTGTCGTCGTCGTCATCATCTTGATTTGTATCCTGCTTTTTGCCCAACTTTGGGGCTCAAAACAGCTTATATATTAAAACAATACAATTGAGAAACATATAACTAGTATATATTAAAACAAATTAAACAATAAAATAATTAAAACAGTTTAAAAGAGATTTTAAAAAGCAATTAAAATTAAAACTGTACCGAGCCCATTGCCTGCCTGCCTGAATAAAAAGGTTTTTCCTGGTGCCAGGACAACAAGGAGGGGGGCCATTTTGGCCTCCCTGGGAAGCCTAGAGCAGCCTGGGAGCAGCCACTAAGAAACCTGTTTAAGAGCAACCACTAAGAAGGCCCTCTGTTGCATCCTCAGCAACCATGCTTGCAATGGTAGTGGGACTGAGAGAATGGACATTGACAATATGTCTAACTCTGAGATTGTTTCACATGTCTGTGGATTTTCCCTAGAAATATAACATCGAGGATCTGGTACAGAATGTGATGATAGCATCTTTACATAATCTGGACCTTTCGAGAGGAAATTGAGGCAAACCTAAGCATTGCCTAACAAGATGCAAGCACAGCAGCTTTGCTGAAACCAAGCAAAGTCTGGGCTGATCTTGTGCCAAGCCCAGAAACTGTTTGGAAGAGAACCCCATGTACACTATCTTAAGTGATAAGAGACTCATAACAGATAAATGTAAAAAAAATTGTTTTCACAAACTATCTGGTTAAACTGTGGATTTCACTACTACAGAATGTCCTGATGATTGCCACTGAGCACTGTTTTAAAAGGGAGCCAGACGAATTTATGGAGGAAGAAGATACCTGTGGATAGTAGTGAGAATGGTTGTATACCACTACCACTGTCAGAGGAAGTATGTTTCTGTTTGTCACTTACTGGGGAGCAAGAATGGAGGATGTGGTTGCCCTCAAGCCCTGCTGGTGGGCTTCCCATTAAAGAAAAACAAAAACTGATTGCCCACAATGAGAACAGAATGTTGACCTAGATAGGTCTTTGTTCTTATCCCTCATTGCTTTTTATGTACTCTTAAGAGTTCTATGGAAGAAAAATGGAGCATAAATGAAATAAATAATCATGATTCTGAGAACCTTACTTTTACCTTTGTAAAATTCTATTTTGTAAGGAGTACTAATGCTAAGTATTTGTGTATGTCCCATTTTTAAAAAACTAGTTTTCCAAAACAGTCTATATTGAAATGAAGAAAATATCACCGTAGAATACAGTATTTTAAAAAGCAGTACAAATATTAACTGTCATAAAACCCAGTGAAGCACTATATAAACAACAGAGTTAATTGTAAAAATACTTTCTGGGTAAAATAATTAGTTTACAGGTGTGTAGTAATGCATGACCATATGCAGGCACTGTAGAATGAAAATTTCCAGAGCCAAGGAGAAGCAGGCCTGGACTTTCCTTGTGCATACATAGGCTCCTATAATATCTCAACCTTGTAGCTCACCTGTCTTTGGCTAGGGCTGTGTTCCATCTAATATTGTAAATTCCTTAATTAGAACAAGGAATTATATATATAGTTTTGTATGTGTGTTAGTGTATGTATATATATATATATGTATATACCTATACATACACCATACACCTACACCTACACACACACACACACACACACACATATAGTATATAGTGTATATATAGAGAGAGAGAATATATATAGTTGTGTGTATATATATATGTTGTATATATATTGTTTAATTTGCTTCTGCTAGTGATGAAAAGAGGCTAAGAGGACACTGCAGCTCCTACCAACTTCCTGACCAGCAGAGACCCAACAAACACCATCCTTCTTATGTTTCACACATTTTTAAGTTTATCTTAATGGCCATGAGGATTTGCTCTAGAAAGAAGATGGAAAGAATCTGGTTTGCAAATTAAGCAGATAGTTGCATTTTTGTTTAAGTGTCAGCTGATTATGGAGTCTAGATTTCTCAAAACAGATGCATGATACAATACACACATTACACACATGTTTCTTCATTATGTGTCCTAAGTGCCATTACATGGGGCTGTTTTCCCAGAGAGTCCAAGAACTTTGCTTGGATTCAGAATACTTGATCCAAATGTATGCATTGTTGAGCTCAAATCCTGCTTTTAGCTTCTTGTGGGCATTTAGTTGGTCATTGTGGGTTTGGATTAGATGAACACTTGGTCAGATCCAGCAGGGTTCTTTTAAATTCATATTAGGCCAATTTGATAGACCAGCTTCCTGTTAATGACAGATGCAGGTATGAGTGTTTTTTATTGGACACTGCATAGCAGCCATATCCCGCTAACAGGGATGGAAACAAAGGTTCACACATGGAACATACTTAAGTGTGCGTTGGGTGGAGTGTGTGAGATCGACCATCAATCTTTGCTCGTTCAAGAGTGTGGGGTGGGATCCCGTTGCATAGCATGGAACATATACTGATGTCAATCACCATTGTGCATTACAATTACATGGTGGGGTATCTGCCAGACACATTTAGCAGTGATCTACATATGTTGCGGTACAGTAGCATCCAGTATAGAGATTGCATAATGCAAGCAGAACATGACTTTGCTGGCAGTTAGTTATAGTGGCCCCTTCACATTCACAAGGGTTTGGGGTACAGAACCCTCAGGAAAGTGGAAAAATCATGAATAACTCCCCCCGATCCTGCTCCCATTCCCTCACTGGGGCTCTGGTGCGAGACCCTTTTTTCTTAGGCGCCAGAGGCAAGGGAGTGGGAGTGGGAGCTCTGCAGGGCACAAGTAAAGCATGCGTGTATGTCTCTCCCTCATTGCTTTACCTTTTGCCATAGCCAGAGTTCTTAGTGCCAGGGCAGAGGCAAAGGAATGGGAAGGGATAGCTGCAGAGGGTGCAAGGAAAGTACAAGTGTGTCTCCTCTCCACCATTGCCTTACCCTTTGCCTCAGCAACTTGCCTTCTTTCTCTGTGCCAACAAAATGTAAGGGAATGAGAGGAGGAGAATAGAGGAGAGGCATGGATGCCTGGCAAATAATCAAATTCGCAAAAGTTAATTGCACAAATATGGAGGGAGGACTGCATGCTATAGTGCATGGCCAGTGGGCTTCCAAGTTGTTTCTGGGCTGAAGTCAGGGTGCTGTTTTGGCTTTTAAAGCCTCAGATCTGGAACACAGCAGCATTATTTGCTTGCAGTGTACATCATCGTTATTATTACTGTTATTAATATAGCACTTTAAAGTTTTCCATGTACTTTTATTAAGGAATCAATGTATAAAAGAAGGACTGTAAGGAATGGCATGATAGGTAGGTAAAGGATAAAAATAGAAATCTTGACATGACTTTTCCATGAAGGAGGAGTGGATACCTGTTGCCTTGCAGATAATACTGGATTGCAACTTGCTATAATAAGGAAAGAAATATTGAACTGACAAAACACAAAGAAGTTTAAAATTGGGAAATCCCATTAACAGTCAGTACAGAGGTGTTAATTTTGCACTGCAACCTGAAGCAGTAAAATAAGACCTTTGACAACATTGAGATAATACCTACCTTGGCAGACACTTGGACCATGGATCTGCAAAGTATAAGTATATTTCATTTTGCTGAAGACTGTGCTGTATTGTCAAACACAGGGTAATCTGCACTCTGTTGTCAGACATGGATGTATCTGCTGTAGGAAAATTGGCATTATTTACTATGGAGTCAGAAAGATTAAGGGTTAACTGTACACTGTTAAAAGAAATCAATTAATTTAAGAACATAATTTTTTTTAACAAATAGGACTTCTATTTTTTTTGTCTTTTTTATATTTCTGTGTATTTTATATTTTCCTGCTAGAAAGTTCATATCTTGTCATTGTGTTTTGTTTGGTACTAAAAATATATATGGTATTATTAATTGGTATAAACAATAAAAAATTAATATGTCTTGTGAAAGGAAGAACAGTCAGCACAAGTGTGTGTATGATAGATGACATATATATGTCTCTCTATATCTTCTGTGTGTGAGATACAGATATAGACATGTCTTCCAATTTGTCCTCAAAATTATGAGAATGTCCATAAGAACCTGCAGGGTTCCTGGTGTACAGTCTGACTTAGTAGAATTCTGAATTCAGAAGTCCAGCATGAGGTCTCCCCACCACCAGCATTAAAACTACTAGTCATTTTCTCTAGGGTAACCCCTTGACTAGTCAAAAAGTGGGTGGGAGGCAATCATGAAGAAGAGAGCCCTAAAAACCATTCATAAGTAAGAAGGTGCAGACAGGCTATTTCCTGTTGCAGAAGGTGACTGAACAAAGAGTAAAGGAGATAGAGAGAAAGAGCAGTGGGAAACAAGGTGCAAGGTTTTTTTTTCTTCCAGCTCTGCATGTTTTAAGAAAATGTGAGGATGTTTGTTCATCCATGTGTGTGTGAGTGTGCATGCGAGAGAGAGAAAGAGAGAGAAGAAGAACATAGTAGACCTTCCTCTATAGAACAGCAGTTTATGCATGTTAATAATGCAAGGCCTTCCCTGTGGTGATACCCTAGTTAGGGAATACCCTTCCTTTTAAGGCCCGATTGGTACCAACACTGGTATAATTTCAGCACCAAATTAAAACATGGCTTTTTATTAAAGTCTTTGGGCCTAGTTAATTTCATCCAGTTCATGCACATGCTATGATTGGCACTACTTTAAATTGTTTCAACTGGTTTAAATTGTCCTGTTTTAGCTATAAACAATTTCATATATTTTTAGTCTTTTAAAATTATTATTTATTGTTCTAAACAGATTTTATTGTAAGCCACTCTAAGATCTTCAGACAAAGGGCAGGATTTAAATATTTAAATAAATAAAATGCAATCTTACCATAAATACTTAGCAGTTAAACCCCATTTAGTTCAGTGGAATGTACTCCTATATAAATGTTTACAAAATTGTCACTAAGGATGGGATGAATCCAGAATTTTCCAAATCCAAATCCCTGGAAGGTTCTGGGAATCCATGAATCTCGAATCTTTGAAATCCTTTTTTTAAAAAGCAAGGGAAAGAAGGATAATCTTGGGCAAGACACACTCTCTCAGCCTTAGCAAAAGCCTAGGCAAAGACAAACCTCCCTCTGAAGAAATCTGGCCAGGACAATTGGCATAGTTTTGCCTCAGGATCTCTGCAGGTTGAAAATGACATGACTGCACTTTCTACACAGGTAGGAAAATGTGGATTAATCCCACATTTTCCTGCCTGTGTAAACAGGGTCACATACTACAGTACAGAGATAATCCAGGTCAAAACTGGATTTTCTTTGCATAGCTTCTTATGGCATCCTGGGTTTGTAGTTTGATGATGCACCAGCATACTTTGGCAAAGAAGTCTGTGCACCTTGTAAAACTAGAAACCCCAGAATTGTGTATGAAGGAGGTTTGCAAGGGAGCTATGCAAAGGAATCTTTCAGCTGTCCTTGAAATCTCAAGAGGACTGTACCTTCCAGTCAAGTCTCAAGTCCTGCAACAAGGAAGGCACTTTAAAAAAAAAAAAACCCACCAGCGTCTAGTCCAGTCTTACTTCTGCACCCTGCAGTCTCAAGTCCAGTCTCAAGTTCTGCAACAAGGGACTTTAAAAAAAAAAATCCAGCCTCTAGTCCAGTCTCAATTCTGCACCCTGAAGTCCAGTCTCAAGTCCTGCAAGGGACTTTCAAGTCAAGTCTCTACTCCAGTCCCAATCCCTAACCTCCAGCCTCAAATCAAAAGAATGGAGAAGAATAATTATTACCTTGTAGAGGAAGGCAGCCATGGGCACAGGCAGGCAGCATGAGCAGGTGCAGAAAGGTGAGCTCACAGCCTGAGTGGCGGGTGAGCACACAGCCCGAGTGGGTGGGTGAGCACACAGCCCGTGTGAGCATAGGCAGCTTCTGGTGTGCGCACACGTGGGGCTTTATGTCACGATTTTTGCTCACCCAGGGTCTCGCTGGCCAATCAGGCTTTCGGCATTCCCCAGAGGCACGAATTTTGAATAGCAACAAACTTGGTTGGTGGATTCGAAAGATTCAGTTCACCATTTTGACGCTGGGATTCAAACTCCTGAATCTTGAATCCTTGCCCAGGACTTGAGGATTCAAGAATTTGGTTGGCCCATTTCTAATTGTCACTTATGTAAAAGGCCATTGGAATGCATTAAATTCTTTATAATAATGATATTTCCCCCCAAATTATGTGTATGTGAACATTATATTATTATTATTATTATTATTATTATTATTATTATTATTATTATTATATTTATTTCCTGGAGCTGAAGGAGTTGTACATTATTTTTACCTACTCCCACATCCATTTTTTTCTTAACAATCTGGTGAAATAGGTTAGAGAGGCTATGCTAACCTCAAGATGACCATATAAGCTTTTTGGGAAAGCTAGGATATATATGAATCTGATACATATAATGAGTGTTGAGCAGGCAGTGTGAGGATGAACAGAGCTCGTGCAGCAATCATGCGTCTGAGAGAAAACTTCATTCTAAGCAGGGCCTGGTTGATTTTATATTACTGCACAGTATAATCTTTATAATCATGCAGCAGATGTGCACACACACACACAATATTATATTTATGGATTTAGTTTTTTCTTTTTTCCTAAATTCAGTACATAAGTCCTGATATTTCTCTACTTTAAATACTACAGTTTTATGGATTCTTGCTCGTTAATAACTTTGCTACTAGGCCACACCCTTTCAATTGCATTCTCGATGTCTTTTAGCTACATGGGTGTCCCATTTTCATCTGTAAAATGTTGCTAGCATATGTGTAGATATCAACTTCCTATGTAGGTAACAATTGTAATAGCTACCAATACATTTCCCATCTGAATTTAAGATGCTTGTAGAGACATTCAAAGATCTAAAAAGGCTTGGGAACTCAATACCTGAGGGAGTGCTTCTCATTGTATGTACCTGCCTGAGGACTGATGTCTGCTGAGAGTGAAATGGAAGGCTGTTTTGTGTTCTACTATTGAGGTCAATACATTGTGTGATGATATGAGGGAAGGCCTTCTCAATTGTCTCAAAATTCTAAGTTGTGTAGTTAGTAAGCCTTTATTGTTAAAACCAGACATAATACAGAAAGTAAAACAAACAAAATGAATAATAACTACACCAAAACTAAACATTTACAAGATAAACAAAACATCTTATTTATCTGAGCATCCAATTAAAACAAAAATGCACTACCACAAGCAGTTAAGTGATCAGTTGTTGTTATTGTTGTTGTTGTTACTGCTGCTGCTGCTGCTGCTGCTGCTGCTGCTGCTGTTGTTTGCCTTCATGTCATTTCTGACTTCTGGTGACCCTAGGGCGAACCTATCATGGGGTTTTCTCAGGCTGAGAGTGTATGACACACCCAAGGTAAGCCAGTGCGTTTCCATGGCCGAGCAGGCATAGTCCAATGCTCAAACCACTACATCACACTGGCTCTCTCAGTGCTGAATACATAAGGCCAAAGGCATTTACTACTAAGGATGGCCTCAGAATGAAACCTCAGAGGTCTATGAGATGGAGAGTTTCACCTTCCCAAAGGTTTTACTTCATACTTTCTTGATGCTGATAATCAGTATTCCCTCAAAACTTGGGTGTAACTGTGGCCTTTTCCTCACCATACCTCAATTGTGCGGTATTCCAGTGTCATTACGGGATTGCCAATTGTGGATTGGGCCCAGTAGGAAACCTACATTTACTGCAGGCAGCTGGGTGTTCACAGGACAGCACCAGCGTTGCACCTGGTACGTGTTCCGCAGCTCAGCATTCTTGGCCACTCCCAGGTCCCACCCCATCCCCGCCCCACTGCTCCTGGTTGCCTTTTTTCTTTTTTCTTTTGCTGGCACATGTGCTAATGTTAGCACGCTAGATGGTGGACACTGGTGCACACGTCAGCTCCCAGGCATTTTCCCCACTTCCTGCTGGCAGGTGCTATCATGCTAATATGCTAATAGTGACGCCAACTTTAATTTTTTTTTTAAAGCCGGTGTCACTGTTATGGGGCTGATGTCATCTTGGGGGTCGGTGCCGATGTGACCCCCAGGGTGGCCTTCCTGGCCTACATTTCGTCATGTGTTTGCTGGTGCAATGGGGACAGCGGCCACCATGCTGGTACACGGATCTTCCTCTGGGATTTGCTGAGGGAAGGACAGGCAGGGACTGCAGACACTCCGCCCACTCCTGGCTCGTTCACGGAAGGACACCAGATGGAGGATCCACATGGGCCCAGCTATTGCAATTGCTGTAGGGAAGGTTGGTTATTGTTGGATTTCCACTGACAATAAAAAACACCAGGATTCCCACGGCTTGCAACTGGGATAGCACCTGATTGGTGACAACACCATGTGGTAAGGCGGCTCCCACAGTGGGAGGAAAGTGTGGCTGTTGCGCATTGAAGATGCCATGTGGAAAGGGCCTGTGTGTATTTGTCACAGAAATTAACTACAGACTTAGAAGGAGGAGAACAAGGCTTTTGACCTGTGGGGAAATAATAGAATCATAGAGTTGGAAGAGACCCCAGAGGCTATCCAGTCCAACCCCCGACATGCAGGAACCCACATCAGAGCACTCCCTACAGATGGCCATCCATCCTCTGCTTAAAAACCTCCAAAGGAGGAGACTTCACCACATTCTGAGGCAGCATATTCCACTTCCAAAACTCTTGACTGTCAAAAAGTTCCTCCTGAGGTTTAAGTGGAATCTCTTTTCCTGTAGTTTGAATCAATTGTTCATTATCCTAGCCTCTGGAGCAGCAGAAAACAAGCCCACTCCCTCCTCAGCATGACATCCTTTCAAATATTTAAACATGGCTATCATGTCTCCTCTTAACCTTCTCTTCTGCAGACTAAACATACCCAGCTCCCTAAGATGCTCCTCCTAGGGCATGGCTTCCAAACCCTTCACCATTTTGATTGCCCTCCTCTGGACACATTCTAGCTGGATAATTTCTCATCTAGTTTTTCTCAGAGAAAACAGCAGGTACCCATCTAATAAAAATCACAATCCACTTTTTTGCTAGAGAGATGGAGAGACCATGTAGGAAGGAGCATGGGTAACAGAAGATAAAAAGGGGGCTAACAAGAGATGAATGACAGCAGATATTTTGTTCTGTGATTCTATATGTTGTGTGAAAATTAATTGCACAAATCATAATTAGGCAGCAAGACAGGATATCAAACTGGGTTATTAACTTACTACTGTATAGTTTGAAAAACTACAGTTTCCTGTACTTGACTGAAAAGGAAAACTCTTTTGTTACTTATTAAGACCGAAGGCTTTTCAATCTTATCTTCTCACATGTGAAAGAGTAAGGAAGTGTAGTGGGGACAATATGTGAGTCCAAGGCCTTTTTTAGTTGACCTAGCTTCACAAGATTATTATAAAGGCTGAAATGTAGTTACCCCATTCATCTGTTCTGCATATATCTGTAAATGTAGCATAGCTTGATTTCAGCAAAGCTTTTGACGAGATCCCCCATAATATTCTTGCTGGGAAACTGGTGACCCGTGGGCCGAACAGCTTGTTTTCTACTATTCCATAGACTAGAGTATTAACCAATAGATTAAAATTCGGAAAAGTGATTCCACCTAAACATTAGGGGGAAGAATTAACCATAAGAGCTGTTTGGCAGTGGAATAGATTGCCTCCATGGCTGGTGGGGTCTCAGTCTTTGGGAGTCTTTGAACAGAGACTGGATGGGCCTGTTTAGGAGTGCTTTAGTTGTGTATGGCAGGGAGTTGGAGTAGATGGTCCTTGTGGCCCCTTCCATCTCTATGATTCTAGGATACTCTGAGCTCTTTTCAGGAAAAGTGGGATATAAATGTGAAAAAGCCACTTCAGCAAATGCCACATGATGGGTACTGTGCCCTTTGTTTGAGTGACAGGTCTCTTAAATCCTCTCTCCTCTTAACCTTGCTGACTTAGATGCATACCTACAGAGGCTTACAAACCTGCTTTAGACTCTAATGACAGGAAGGATGGTGGAATGAGAATGTCTAGTAAGCATCATATTAGACAGGTCTTTCCTTCTCAAACATGCATCCAATTAAAACTGTATGACACCTCATCTGTCCACTCCTCCGTGCTCCGTCTGTTTGTGCCAGCTATTTTGTTTGAATCCTTTTTTAAAGTCCTTTTTTAGTCTTCTGTGTTTTTTCCTTTGAAGTACATTAGTTTCTATGGAAACAGTGTCGTCATGGGTACCTTCTAGGTAGGTTTAGAAACAGCCACAAGTGCAAAAAGGGGAGGGGAGAGAAAAAAGAAAATCAGATTATTATATAATGGAACTAAAACAGATGCCACAGCTTCGGAAGTCCTATTTAGGCATATGGGAAGTACACAGAAACTGTGAAGCAGAGAGTTTGTTAAGAGGATGAGGCCAATGCACACTCTGTGTCCAGGGCATGATGTGGCATCCTTTATCTTGAAGTTGAGGTATTACAAAACATTTAAGAAATGTAGATACAGGCGTACCTCAGTCAACAAGTCCTGACGAAGATTTTACAAAGTCTTTTTATGACTGCCCAATATCCCCCTTTATCCTTCTTCTTTGTCTGTCTGGAAGTTTTTTTTAGCAGCATTGGCATTGGAAGGATGGTGAAGGAGGTCTGGAGAAGACAGACTTTAAATGTCAGGCTGCAGCAGCATGTCTGCAGTAAACAATGTAGTAAAGCTGGAGCTGGGAAGAAATGAATTCTTCTCTAGATGATCTTACTGGAACTGTGTATGTCTGCCTACAACAAACCAAATATGCAGCAGCTGCCTCCAGATTCCTTGTGCAGCATACATCAACAGTAAAACAGAAATAAGAAAAGGGGTGAGCAGGGAAGAGAAGCTCATCAGCTCCCTACAGCATATTAAAAAGCATAGATTTGTACGTTTGGCTCTCAAATTGTCATAAGAAGAGTAGAGGCTGGTGAAAGAAAGTCATCCCTGGAGGCATTTTGGAAGAAGCTTTCAGATGGTCTGTGTAAAGTTTGTATCTGAGGCTTATCTGACCTGGTTTTTTCATTTCACATGTGGATACTATTAGTTTTGAATAAAAATACTGGTGAAATATATTGAACTGCTCTTTTTTTTTTTTTTTTGGTGGCGCAGGAACCTATTCCTATTCTTTCCATGTTATTTCAACTTCTAGTACCAAATTTTCTGCTAAAGAGGTAACACGCAGGAACATATCCATTAACTGAGGTATATCTGTACTTAGCACAAGATCAAATTCAGTGGCATGTGACTGCCTTATTCTTGGAAATCTATGGACTGAAAATGGTGAAATGGACTTAAGGCAGCCAGCTACTAAAATAAGTGAAATAAGTCCTTCCCTAAAAACCATTACTTTACATATAGCCCACATTTACCCCAAAGCTGAGACTCAAGATGGCTTACAAAATAAAAGGAATTATGCATAAAATACATGTGACTAGAATATAGGCTGTGGAAGCTGGTCCGCAACATGTGCTACTGCATGACATCGCAGTCCTGCTCCTGCTGCATCCCCAGCAATTGCATTCTAAGGCTCCTTTTGCACAACGATCTCATCGACTGGGGACATGTGGAAAGAGGAGAAGCACTATCTAGGCACTTCCTTCCTCAGTGCAGCACAAGAAGAGGCCAACTGCTCTGTGGAAGGAAGGAAGGAAGGAAGGAAGGAAGGAAGGAAGGAAGGAAGGAAGGAAGGAAGGAAGGAAGGAACATGTCCTGACTGCTGCCCTCTACTGGCAGCCAGTCAGGTGCGGAGGGGAGAGTTTGGGACATGCTCCCATCCTAGCAAAGGCACTGCTGGGATGATGCCAGGATTTTGTGGGATGCAGGTGGAAAGGGCCATATATAGCATTAGTAATAAGCTGTCTATAAAAAAAGATACGGTATCCTGGATCCAGGCTATATATGAATTCATATATCATAACTAACACTGTGAGTTGTGCTCAGAAACAGATTGGCTGCCTATGGAATTGTTATAACAAGGGAATTGTGTGCTCTTTGTTAACACTCTGGCTGCAGCTCTTTGGACTAGCTGAAGTTTCTGAATACTCTTCAAAAGCCACCTAATGTATATTGTGTTGAAGTAATCCAAATGGGATGTAATTAAGGCAAGTGTCACCTTGGACAAGTCAGACGCTATTGGGCATACTCATTTTAATTGTGCAGGTGCATCTTAGCCACTGTTGAAAACTAAGCTGAATCCTGGGATGAATACAGAAGTCTACCCAAATGGCAAATCTGTGTCTTCAGAGGAAGTGTAATCGCATCCAGTACAGGTTGAATGACTGTTTCCTAATCCATCTTGTGACTGGATCTGTCTCATTTAGATTGAATTTTAATTTGTTTGCCCTCATCCAGTCCATTACTACAAAGATACACTGGTTTAGAAATTAAACAGCTTCCTTGGATTGAGATGGAAAGGAGAAATAGATATTCTGTTGACTGACGAGGGAGCCAGAATCCCAATCCACAGTAAAATACAAATGACTGGCAGCTGACATTTGCCAGTGATAGTGTTTAGTATCCATTTGTTATATTTATAGATTGCCATTCCTTCATTAAGTTAATACTATACCTCTCTGGCTGGTTCCATGTGAATGGTATTGTTTTCCTATTCAGGGATCCATATGCAGATAATTATTTTGCTCTAAATATTGCTTAACTTGCTATTTAGTCAATATTTTATAAGGCATAGGATTGTGAGAGACGAAGCATGTCATACACTCTCAGCCTCAGAAAAACTCATAATAGGTTCACTTTAGGGTCACCTTAAGTTGGAAATGACTTGAAGGAACACAATAAGAACAAGGACAACAACAGCAACAACACGTATGCAGGGATTAGAGTGTTGGACTGGGGTTTAGGAGATCCAGATTCATTTCCCCCCTGAACCATGAAATTCACTTGGATTACTTTCATCTACTCACTCAGGAGGAGTCATGGAGTCAAAAATACAATACACATATAATGAATGAGTGTATGAATGAATGGATAAATACCACAGTACAGTACTACTTTTCTCAATGCTGCTTATCAGCATTTTCCTTTTGGGATGATTATGCTCCCTTGAGTTTTCATTCCATGAGCAGGTTTGGGCTATATCTGTACTATAAACTGATATCTTGTTAATACAATTGAGATACCATTGCTTCCTCCAAAGGATAGAATTGTAACTTATTGAGAGTGCCAAGAATCAGAAATCAGAAATAGTGTTACAAATAGCAAGTTATTTGTAATCAATTTTTTGTTCCAGTAACAGAGATCTAACTGCATTACAGAAGGATATCTTCATTCTTTTTGCACTGCAACACTTACGCTTTTAGATAGGGGGATGTGATCTCACTTAATGTTGGAAGAGGAATGTCACATGGTCTGCATAACTTCTCATACCCTAATGAAATAGTAGGATGAATTGGATGGGGGGAAAGTGTGTTCCTACCCTAGACCAGAAGCATTCTAAGCAGTAGCATTAGCATTCTAATCTTTTCCCCTCCAGAAGTAATTAAAATGGCTATCTTTGTTGTTTATGAGGAGTAGGAAGGTAAAAAGTTCATTTTTAAAATGCTATGATTTTGAGCAGTTTGGAACAATAACTACTTTTTAAAGGGCTATTTTTGTGGTTTCAAAGAATAGGAAGGTAAAGAGTTACTTTTTAAAATGCTTTTTGAGGCGTTTTAACTATTGATTTTTAAATGTAACTTTCCAAGCTGTGCTAAGAATTTTCCGTCAAAGATCTTAAATCATTTCCCAAATGACTACACTTCCTAGGCCTCCCTGGGAAAAAAGTGTAAATCTGTAATATTTTCACATTCCAGTTGAGAAGTGGGTGTTCATTACAAGCAAGAGGATTTGGTAGTCTTCCACACTTTCTTAGCCATGTTGACTGCATATCTTGCACCAGTACTGATGGATCTGACCTTTGGAAGTGAGGCATCATGAAACATGGATTTCAGCAGAGAGCATAAGCCTAGTCATATCTTTGGCAGAACATGCATCCTGTTTATAGGCACTGATCCTGTATTTGTGTTTCTTGCTACACATTTTTTCCTTGTCTGAGAACTTTTAAAAGCATAATAATAATAATAATAATAATAATAATAATAATAATAATAATAATAATAATAAATTTGCTATTAAGTGCCTTCTCCGCTCCTGTTTAATTAGCCTTATTCTAGTGAAAAATAGCATAATCTCTCAAAGCAGAGGAAACATTCCTGAATATTCTTTCTTTGGGAAGCGGGCTTTCCTGACCTATTCATGAAGCGGGAAGGGTTCCTTTTACCACATAGATTTCTTCTCATCAGTTCCACTGGGCAATAAGTTTTCTTTTTAGCAGGGCTGGTTCAAGATATTTTACTACTTGAAACAAAGCTCATCACTTATTTCGTGTACAGATATGAAGTGCATAGGCAGTTTAATTTTATTTCAAGTGACTGGACAGTGTCCTCTGTCAATTTGAGAAGAGTGGGACAGGAGGCTAGTTGCTGCTGAAGGGAGAACGAATGGTACTGGGTGCATTTTCTTATTCATGCCATCCTCTACTCAACTGTCTTTTGGGTTCCCTCCTCTCTTTAATCTGCCTGTCCAGGGTTGACCTTCTATGTGTGCAAGAATACATTGTACACAGGTTCATGTTCTAGAGGGGCCATGAAATATTTGGAACAAGGGTCTTCACTACACCTAATGACAACAGATCAGTGTAAGTGGTATGGCACAAGTTATGTGGCACATACAGTTTTGCACTCCAAGAAAAGAAGAAATGATCCTCCAGAGGAACAGAAGGGGGATGCCATTGCAGCTCTCCAGCAGAGTCCATCCTGTGGCAGTACCATATTTGCCAGTGTATAGGGCACACTTTTTTCCCTGAAAAATAACATTTAAAAATGGGGTGTGTCTTATACACCAGTGCGTCTTATAAACTAGCAAATACAGTATTTAAAGAGTGACTAGCAGCAGTTCTGTTGCTAAAGCCAAAGTCAAGTTCCTGTCAAGTGTAAGGTGTATTGAGCATCAGTTGCTTTAGTTACTTTTTCTTTTTGTCCCCACCATCTGGAGCTCAGTACCATTTCTTAATTGTATAGCATTGCTGTGAGGATACAAGACTGAAGGTCACCCCAGTGAACTTCATAGCTGAATGAGCAACTGAACTCAGTTCTCCTTCAATTAAAGCCTACTGCTTTAACCATTACACTGCACTGACTCTTGTGTGTTAATCAGGAGTACCCATTGTTATCATTATCCTCTCTGACTGCCACTGTTGAAGTAAGATTCAAATGCTAATTTAATCAGCTTCTCTACATGGAGTGGAAACATCTTATCTTTTAACTTAAACAGCAAAATATCTCTATTTGGTGGCCCTGATCTGTTACCTGAGTAAGAATGATAACCAAAAAGGGGTATAAAATTATATAGTCATGTATAAGATTTGTAGGTGGTATGCTGTACACTATAAACTATCACACTTCAACCTTCTATTTGGTCAGAATGAACATGTGGTTACCCCAAAACATGGGTGACTGGGAGATCTACTCATGATGCCAGTGCCTCTGTGCAACAGTAGGGAATATTAGCTCAAAGAGGAGGCTTGTGAGAAGAGAGTAATCTAGCAGGATCTTTTACACCTAATGCAGGGACACCAGCTGGAGATTCAAGGAATATTTGTTTTATTGGGGGAATTAACAATCACACAAGCACGTGAGATCCAAGCAGTCTTGCAATCATGTTAGGCTAACTTGAAGGAAAGGGAGGAAAAATTGGACAGTGCTAAATTAGGATGTAGTTGGTGATATTTACATATCCAGATTGAAGATATGGCCCAGATTAAGAGTCTGAGTGTAGTACCAGAAAAGGAATTGGAGCAGCAGACTGATGGCCTATGTCCTGAATATACAAGCTATCTGGCTCAGAATCAGGGTTTAAATACTATTTTCTGCTCTGACAGGGAAGGTGTCAATCATTCTCTGGCAGAGTAGACAATGAGGTACAGAACAAGCTAGTGGCTTTAGTATTAGGTGACGAAGGACTAATGGGAATTGTGATAGTTCTTTAATGGTGGGAAAGGTGAAGCGACAAGGAGAATTTCGGTGGACAGAGGAAGAGGGTCAAAGACAGTCATTCCATGGAAGCAGTTTTGGGCACTATCATTTCTAAAAATTTGAGTCGTTGAGGGGCATTTGCAAGTTCATTGTCACCATAGCTTCCCTGACTATGACCTAACCATGCCCTGGGGTCCCAGTCTTACCTACTTTTGCAACACACATGTGAAGCCAGTTCCTCTTTGCCAGCAGGCTTCCCAGCCACAGCAGAATATAATTTGTATTTCATGCCAATTAATAAAACATATCATAGAGTGGAAGTGTACAGCCTGGTAACTATGCTGCAAAATAAGAACCTTAACATGGCATCTCAGCTCACAATATAGGGTCCTGGTGAGCATTCACACTCACAGGGGCTCTACAATCAGGCAGACTGAGGCCACTATCTGAGGTTACTGATTCAGACAGACTGAGGCCCTTCTGCATCTTACCGGATCCTGGTGGTGTCCCGTGGGGATCTTGGTTGCGCCTGTCCCAGGAAGGGAGCACAACAGGAGTGCTCCCTCTGCACTATCTGTCTCTGTGTACAGAGGAAGCACGATGGTGCCACCTCTTCGTTCCGCAGTGCAGTCGGGCATTGTGCCAGGCTGCACTGGGACAGGAAGCACAGCCGTTGTGCTTCCCGGACCTCTGCACCTACAATAAGTGTGGGTGTGTGGTGGGATGGTGGTGCGATCATTGGTCATTGACAGGTTAAACCTGTCAATGATTTACTGCACGATCACATCACCTAGGGATGGGAGAATGACAAGACCCTGACAACATCATGAAGAACCATTGTCCGGGTCCCATTCTTCTCCCATCTCCAGTGCAGGATGACAACGTCCTGCGGAAAGGACCGCAGGCAGCTATCTAAGGTAGCAGTCCTTAATAGGAAAGAAAGTGTTTATTATTTAATTTGATAGTATTGTACTTTGATTGTCAATATGAGGCTAGAAAGTTGTGAGAGTTTATTTTATCTGCTAAAATAATCTGCTTTCTGATAGTATGCAGTTTGTCTGGATGGAGGCAGCATTTGTTCTTCTGCTTCAGACAACAAAATTGATAGCCTTATAACCAGATTTATACTATATGAACAATTGAAGAAAATTATAAGCCTGAGAAACACAGCACAATGACGTAGAAGAATTGTAGTAGAGCTGAACATTCAGTTGCCGTACCAGTTAATCTACTTCCTTAAGTGTTAAATTCTTAACCTAGGCCCTGACCCAATGTAATGGATTATGTTTTGTTGAATTTAATTTTTACTTCTGTGAGCTACCCAAAATGACTTTTCTTAATATTTATAAGAAGCTTTCCTACTATATTTTTCAGAAAAAATGTTTAGCTTATGATGTATTTGATTGTGGAACTATAAGAATAAAGACTAGGGTTTTATTTATCATAAATCAAGGGTTTAAAACTGTGTGAGTTTTGTGGATCATCTGTATTCTTCAAGCATATTTTAAAAAGCATGTTCTACAATTTATCTGGAAAAAAAAAACACTAAATAGCAGATATAAATTAAATTACATTGTTATATTGTTAAAACATGCATGAATAAATGCCAGAAACATATTTCAATTTTCTGTCATTGCAGCTTTTTATTATTTAGGGAAAAAAACAGAACTGTTTTCTAAAGTGTTTTTATGTGTCTGAGTAGAAAAGATTGTTGAGCAATAAACCTCTGTGCTTGGTAGGAGCTTTTTTGCTTTGTTTTGAAAAGGAGGTTGAAATCAGATGTCATGGAAGAGAGTCACTAGCAATGATTAACAATAGCACTAAAAACCAGAGCTTGAGGGAAAAAATATTTTTCTGGACTATAGCTCCCAAAGTTCCCCAATCAGCAACCATGCTGTCTGGGTGATTCTGAGAGTTGTGGTCCAAAAAGCAGTTTTCCCAAGATTTGCTAAAAATTGTGTTTTTGTGTTCAAATGCACAAATTACGTAATTCTGGAAACAAACTACATTTCAGCATTTCTCCTCAGCAGTCAGTTTTAGAAATAGGATTATGGACTAGATGGGCATTTTATCTAATCCAGGAAGCCTAGTCTTATCTTCTTAATTTATAATCTAATTTCCTCACAGCTGTTTTAGAAGAGTTGGGCTCAGGAATTGGTTTACAGGTAGGCAAGTACTTATCATTGATAAAAAAAAAAATGCTTTTAAGATCCACACCCCAGGGATTGCAGGGTAAGGTAGAGATGTGCAGGGACAAGGTCTGTCATGGTCTGAAATGCTTTCCTGCTTCAGACAGATTAAAGATGAGGTTCCGCTCTGTTGCATAGATGGAAAGCAGGTTGGACAAGCTGAATTTTCTTTCACCGCCGGGAATGGAATACCATCTTCCACCATAACTGAATGCAGCAGGACATTCAGCAGGACAAGGTGTTCAGGGCAAGCTGTATTGTACACATAGCTCTATTCTCCAAGAGATGGGGATAGGAAGAGCACTAATGAGAAATGACTGGCAGGCTGCTATCACTGCCTCCAAACATCTGTGAACTAAGGCAAATTTCAATCTGTCTTGTGGTAGCCAGGAGGTGGGAAAGACGACAATTTGACATATCAGGATGGGTCACTGGAAAGAATTATATTCAAAGACAGGTAGTTCAAACCTGTGACCCAAGACTTGTCATATTGCTGCCTTGCATGCATGCATACAGTCTACTGACATAAGATTTTATGTACTTTAACGCACAACGTAGAGGAATGGAATGTTTCAGCTAAGTCTTAGGAAGCAATACTTTTCTTTATATAATATTTCCTTTATGTTCCTTTACAGTTCGCCTCCATGATAGCATATCTGAGGAAGGCTTCCACTACCTCGTTTTTGATTTGTAAGTATGTCAATATATAGATCAATACATCCTTCAGGTTTTTGCACTAATTCTGTTGCTCTGTAGAACAGACACACTCCATCTGAAATGAACCTAGAATCCCCTTGCTTTAACATGTGTTCCCATGTGCTTCTCTAGCAGAGCACTGTACAGCTACATTCTTTGGATATCCTTATCATGCTTCCTTCTGAGTAAAGGTGGTATGTTGCTAGGGCAGTTAAGTAGGTGGTGGAATCCCTGTCAATCTGAGTGGAAGAAGATTGCAGCAGTTGCTATTCTGTAAGTATGGTGAGATGAGTAGGGAGGAGCTGGGAAAAATATAAAAATGGTGGTGACTCAGTACCCCTGACGTGTTATGTCCAGTGTTGCTAAACAGCTGTTTAGACACCAATATGCCTGCTGGGAGCCTCAGAGGACTTCAAGCTACCATTGGCTCATGGGCTCTAGACAGTGATATTGGTTTGTCCCTCTTTTCTTTCCTTTTCTTTGGATAGCTGTAGGCCATGTCCTGTGTTGACTGCCTTTTGCAAAGTGTCTGGGGGCTTGCAGAGACATTGTGTGCTTTGCTCGGCTGCCTCTCACTTCATTCCACATATAGAAGCTGGTGATCTCATCTCTTCTCCTCTCTGACAGCTCCAGTTAAGCAGTGTGCTATATTTAGCTCTCCTCTGAGTCAGTACAGCTCCTGCTTCTCTTTTACTGGAGTCACACAGACCTTGGCATGTCCCTAGCTTGCAGCAGGAAGACTGAGAGCAAAATGCAGGGTTTAGTCCACAGGCCACCTGGCAAAAGACTGTTGTGCCAGCTGTAAAATAAGCCAAGTGCTGCATACCATGTCCTGTAAATTGGCACATGTAGAGTATGGGGGACTGATGCATGCTCATTGCCCACCTGCCCTCATTCTAAAATTGTTGTCTGAGCAGTGCATTAGCTATCCTCCCTGTATCTTCTTCCCATCTGTCTTCTTCCCCTGTTTTTAATGGTATTATATGTCATAAAATCATCCTTAAGGGGCTCCACATGATCATTTTTCTTTAATGGAGAGATCCACACAGGAAGGGATTGTGGGAAAATCCAAAGTTAATTAGATGACTGCTGTTTCCAGCACTAGTTTCACTTGCTGGAAATTAAGCATACATTTAAGCTTTCCATTGCTTTTCTAACTGTCCCTCTTCTTAAGGATCCTCCTGGTTATAAAGTGCATTTGAAATGATAGTCATCATTAGACTTCTCAAGCTTGTTAGCAGAAATATCTGCGAAATACAAATTATCTGGTTGTTAATTTGGTGTAGCCCTACATTTTGTTAGACACCTTTTCAAGTTATCTTTTTTGTCACAGGCCTGTTTCTGCCAGTTGTCGCTGTAACAAAATCTTAATATTGGAAAGATTTCTATATATGTGCCTGCTCATGGTAAACTGACATATGTACAACACTAACTGTAGGTTCTTCTTACGAAAAGAAACCTTTCCTCCTAGGCTAAAGAATGGCTTGACACTGATTTTTCCCATGACTTAAAGGCTTTATCACACAAAGCAGGTAAATCATAATTACAGCAGGATAATAGCATCTTTGGCTGGGACTTATTACATGACATCATTCTTCTTCTGTTGTTCTCCTGTCAAAAGACCATTTGGAAAACATTTCTTTTACAAAGGTCACTAAGGAATTAATTGGTTAATGTAAAAGAAATGCTTTGCAAATGTTCTCCCATCAAGAGAACAACAGGAGAAGAATCAGGTCATATGATAAGTCCCAACCAAAGACACTATTATCTTGCTGTAATTGCAGTTTACCTGCCTAGTGTGATAAGCCCCAAATCAGAATGGGTGGCATATACCCATGTTTTCTTCCATTAGAATCTGCAGTGTCAAAATTAAACACAGAAAGAAAAGTCTAAGAGAAAGGATGTAGTTACCTTAGGAGTTATGGTTTGCAGAGGAAGAGGATTTAGTTACCTTAGGAGTTCTAGTTTGCAGACAAATTGCTGCAGATATTTTTGGTGCTGGCAAAGCGAAATGGAAAGAGGTGGCTGTCAGGGAAGCATCCGTAACAACATTTTCTCTTCAGATCCATGGAGTTGTTCTCTTGGCTGTCACACAGGAGGCCATGAGAGTACTGCATAGTCAAGCAACCAACCAGCAAGTAGCATGGAGGCAAGAAGTGGGTTTCAGGCTTTACAGCTGTGTGGGTGAGAGAAAGAGAACAAGATTTAGAGCTGCAGTGATGGTGTGGAAAAGAAACAGTGAACAGCTTAGAGAGGGCACACAAAGGAATTCACCCTGTGTTTTGGATCTTGTGCCCTTTGTTTGCAGCTGCTGGACTGATAGCAGCCTTTCTTTGCTGATGACAAAGAGGTATCTTGCCCAGTCTCCACTTTTTAACATTTCTAATGCTGGATTTGGCTATCTGTGATCCCAATAGTTGGTATGTTGCCTAGCTTCTGGCATAACAATATCTTATTATCTTTTATAACTTTTCCTTCCTTCTTCAAACATTTATTTATTGCTGCTCCTGTTGCTCAGTTTCTAGTTAAGTGCAAGTACAGTAGGTCCCTGGTATCTACTAGGCCAGTATCCACAGTTTCTCTTATCCATGGTTCATGCTAGGGCCATGGCTGCTATCACCAGCCAGAGTCCTTACTCTGCACAGCTGCCCCTCCCCCATGCCTCTCTCAGCCAAGGAAGAGAGGTGCATGAGTTCCCCCATGTCTTTCTTTGATGGAGAAGGAATCTCTCTCCCTTTCTGTTTGAGAGTGACATACAGCTCCCCCTGCACATGTCTTGGCCAAGGAAGGAGTCTCCTTTCTTCTTTGGCAGAGGAAACTGGGCTATGTGGTGTCATGTACCTCTCAGCCAAGGATGGAGACAGGCACTCTTTCCTCAGCCAAGATTGATGTGGGAAGCCCAGCTGCACAAAGCTATGTGCCTCTCTTAGCCGAGGAAGGAGATGGGCACTCCTTCCTTGGCTGAGAGAGGCATGTGACTGTGAGCAGCTGGGCCTTTCACTGGATTTGGCACCTAGAGAGAGAGCTGCTCACCATTTACACTGGGAAGGAGGGCAGGCAGACAGGAAGGAAGGAGTAGTTGGGCAGTGAAGCTGCCTCCCTCCATCACTGCATTGCCTGGCCCAGGAGTCAAAAAATTAGCATTTGGTATTACCCTTGTTTTTTGCCATCCATGCTAAGTCTAGGAATGTATCCCGCACAGATATGGAGGCCCTACTGTATAGGAGGGAGGTAGATTATGAAGATGTTTCCAGAATGTGGGGAAGTTAATGGTTTTGGACTGCAACTCCCATAACCTCCCAATCAGTATGGATACTGGCCTCAAGGGATTTTGGAGGTCGTGGTTCAAAAAAGTAATTTTTCCATTCTTTGGTATCACTGATGACTATCAATGCCAAGACATTCCTAGGCAGAGTGGTTGCAGTGAGTCCATCCCTTACTCTTGCCCCTTTCTTTGACACAACACCCAGATGGAGAGTGCAAGGTAGGTGGAGGTTGCTGGTCCATCTTCTCACTTTTGAAATTGCTTGCATCTGAAAGAAGTGAACAGGCAGTGGCAAAGAGGAAAAGTTAAAGGGGGCCTAAAGATCCCACAGGTCACCAGTAGACCTGTGTAAACCAACCCCGACACTTATTCTGTATATCTTCCTGGCAAGACAAAATCCAAATGCAAACCTTTCCCTTTGTGAAGAGAGAGCGGTGATTAAAAGTGAATCAGTTTTAGAAATTAGGATGCTGAAAATTAGAAACTGAAGAAGACGCTTTAGTTTTTTTAGGAACAGCTGGGCTGCAACACCCTCAAAAGGGCACTGTGGACACATTTCAAACTTTGGCTGAACTCTGGACTGTGTTGCTTTGCAGGGTCACAGGCGGTGAGCTCTTTGAAGACATTGTTGCCAGAGAATACTACAGTGAAGCAGATGCAAGGTGAGTGGTAACTCCATCTTCATCTGACCCCCTCCATCCTTCTTCCTTCCCGACCCTACCCCTTCTTTCTGTTCCCTGATCCCATGCCAGCTTATACCTGTGCAACATTAACTCATCCATGACCAAGGGCAGAGGGTTGGACTCCAAAATATCACAAAGGCTTATAGCAAATTTGTAAGTCCTTTGGCACCAGTGGTTGCCATGATATACCCTATTGCCACATGCAGTACTGAGCCCCCTTTATGGCTTTTCTGTCTGATTATCAGATTGCTTCAGAGACTGGAGCTTGTGTTCCTTTGATAGCCATGATGCAGGTGAAATTGTGGCCAATTACATTTTATCTCATTGTGCTGCTGAAGGGCAAGGAAAAGATGCCACCCTTTTACACAAAGGTACAAGAGCTCTATTCTCTTACTGCATCTGGTTATCTTAAGAGAATCCTCTTCAAAATGGATGGCCACCAGAGCTCCTCTACACTAAAGAAGAGTGTGGCAGGCAGGAGAGATTTGGCTAAGAGCTGATTGACTGAAGCATGCTCAAGGTTGAGTATCTTAAGATCCAAATGGGCACAGCACTTGATGGAGACAAAAAGAAGGCAGCTGAGGCCAGTGCTTTCATTCTAAATCTCTTTGAATGTGATTCAACTTCACATAGATTTTGGCTTACCTTGATTAGGTTATATGAACACGGATGCTATCATAGTTGAGGTTGAGAGTGAAAAAGGAGAGTCAGTGTAAGTAATATAGAATGGACAGAACACAGGTGCTCAGTAGTAGCACCTGCTGATAAAAAATAGGAATATTTGGTGAGAGTCCAGGGCTGCAGAAGTTGACAGTGCAAGAGTTGCAAGCTGAAGATCAGCATCTGCACTTCGTATATTTGGGAAGTATCCAAGAATGTAATATAGCAGCAGGTGATGTTCAAACCCGTTAATAAAAAGGACCCAACCATTTGAATGGTGCAAAGGAGTTAGGATTGCATTTTGAAATCAAGTGAAATCAAATTCCAGTCAGTCTTGGCACAGCACTAAAAATGTCTTAGCAAACCAGTAAACATGTAACTACATTAGTCAAGAAAAGTTCTTTCCACATTGCTTTGGAAATGGAGGAACTATAGACAAGAGGTGGGACTATCTGAGAAGAACTGTGCCAGCATAAGAGGATATTTGGGGTGTGAATCTTCTACGTGCTTCCATTAGTTCTAAGTGGTTCCTAAAACTGTGGGAAATAGCCATGAAGGAGTAACACACATTCTATTCCTGTAGGGTAAGACTCACTACTTTTGAAAAAAAGATTCTACGGTCCTTGGGACAGGTCCTTTAATTTTTGATGATCGAGACTCCTGCGTAGGCAATATATAAGAATGAAAATAATGCTTTGTTGCGTTTGCGTATCTCTGAATTTGGCAGAGAACCAAGGATCCTCTAAATGAAACTGCTAGCTTTCTTCTGCACTGAATGTGGCTATGTAGTTTTCACTGGAGCTGATAACTTGTTCCTTCTCATAAACTTCTTGAGATAAAGGGAGGCCTAGCTGATAAAAAGCATTCCATTTTATTCACTAGACGTCTCACTGGGGTTAAGAGCAGAGAAAATATAGATGTCCCTGTTGTGACCCACAGAATACACTTGAGATCTGAGTGGCAGAAACAGAAACTGGAAGTTACATCTTATGTGTCCAAAAGGATTTTGCCAAACATAGACTCACTTGGGTCATGTGACTATGGCCAAACTGAAGTTTACAAAGCTATATGTCACTGTGTTGTAGAAGAATGGTAAAATTTGCCCAGTAAGTAAGCATTGCAATTCATGCTTGTTTGTTTATGTTCCTTCAAGTTGCCTGTTGACTCATGGCAACCCCATGGATTTCATAGGGTTTTCTTAGTTACCAAGGAGTTTTCTGTCTGTCTCATTTCACTTGAGGGAAGAGTATAGATATTGGCTGTATTATTTGTTCTCCAGCTTAGCAGTAAGGCTTGGATAGCACTGAACGCTTGCAAGAGGCCAGGAACAGCTAGTGGTAATAATACCTGCCAAACTGAAACAGGAAGACACAACATATTAATAAAGTTAAGGAAATCACACAATCCATTTCCAAAATGTATCAAATGAGTAGGTATGGGGGAAATGTCAGGTTGTGGTGGATTGTGGAGGCTTTCAAAGATGGAAGGCTTAGTCCAAGGGCTCAGGGCATAAAGCGAGAACTGGGGCAGGGTGCTGCAGTGGACAGGCTTAATGCCATGAGGATGATAAAATATATTTGTCAATGAGGCTATTTCTCCCCAGATAGTTTTACAAAGGCACTGCAGGAGGGACATAAACTTTATGTAGTGGCTATGGAATATGGAGCAGAGCTAAAATTTTCAATGAATTAAATCTGTTTTTTGTTATTGTTTTTAATTAGCTACACTTACTGGTTGTTAGGACTGTAGGCTGCAGGAGAGCATGGTTTGGTTTTTGCTTTGGTTTCTTTGGTTAGCATTTACTTCCAGTCCAATTTGACCTCAGTGGTGTGCCTCTTCCTGTTTTGGATCTGCAGAGTGTTAATATGGCTTCCTACTATTTATTATAATTTTACATTTCTTCTTTAATTTCTGAGATTCAGATGGATGTTAGTCATCTGCAGGAGCTTCATGTGCTTTGGAACAGACCCCATCCGAAGAATAGAGTGAGCCTGTATGTTTCTCTTTGCCTCTCAGATTCAGATGAGCTCATCAAGCATCTGCCACTATTGATCAAATATTCCAGGCCCCTTGGATGCTTATGTTCACCTGCCTGGCACAGTAGCATTTCTCCCCCTGCCACTTTTGCCTGCAACTAGTTCTTTTTGTGGAATATTGCCCCAACTTTTCTACACTGCTGTAGAAACACAGGTTCACATTCCTCTTTTTGTGTAATTTCATTGATTCCCCTTTGCAGATGTGGATGGGGAGTGGGAAAGCAGATACAGTGGTAGAGTCGCCTCCATAAAACCATGGAATGAGGGAGAAGAAGAACATCAACCATCACTATAACTAGCGTAATGGAATCTGGATCCAGGTGTGTACTTGTCTTCCCCAAGCTGTTAGTCTCCAGATGTGTGGACTACAGATTTGATCAGGCCCAGCCAGCATGGGCAGTCATCAGAGAGAATGGGTGCTGTGGTCCAAAACATCTGGAGGGTGCCAAATTGAAAGTTTAGTTTAGATGGGATCAGCAGAACAGAGAAAGGAGTTGGCCTAGTTCTTGTGTACATGATGCCCTTTCTTCTACCTCATCTTTAAAATGGATTCATCCTGTGGAGCCTCCAGTGCTAGCATTTATCGAATGACTTTTCTCCATTTGATATGCAGCTTCTAAGGTCACTGTCAGAGTAAATGGCATAACAAAATAAGCTACAATAGTGATGTTTTTTCCTTTGTGATTTTCAGCACAATCCTGAAAATACATTTATTTAGAAATAAGGCCCTTTGATAAGAGTGTTAATCTCATGTATGTGTCCATATGATTTCTGTCTGGATGTCAGAAGCAGAAAATCTAGATTAATATTTAATAATTGATTTCCATTATCTAGCAGAGATTGCAGGAGCAGAAAATGGTCTCAAATATATAACCGAAGCAGCTAAGAAAGAGAAGGCTCAGTCAACATAGCATTAGTGCAAAGTCAGTTTAAATTATTTAAAAAGAGGTTCAGCTGGCTTTTTAATCCCCACTTTTTCACATAAAGCCTGCAAGCATGGTTACAGCATGGAGTGTGCAAAATGAAATATGCAGTTTACATTAAAAACAAAAACTGTTGAAAACCTTTCATACAGGGTTCTTCTTTGGTTTCCCAAACGTTCCTCCTCTGTGATCCTGACTGCCAGTCTGTGACAATCATTGGCAGTCTCTGTCCTGGCAGGAAGGCTTTATTCTGAAATACTAAAATCTTCCCTGAACAAAGCTAAGAGCACTTTTTCCGTCTATCAAATGACTTTGAAAGACCAACTCAAGTGATCATTAAAAGTTATATCTATCAAACAAACAGACAGACAAAAACAAAAATATGTGAGCAGAATCCCAGATCTTTTTCTTCCTTGTTTTGGCTATCTAAACAACAAATTGTTGGGAATCTTACTTGCAACTCCAAGTTAACTTTGTCAGACCAAGAAGAATTCCCATCCACTCTATTGATAGATTCCTAAATGGAATCTCACTCTCTAATTCATGGAACATGGTGTCTCAAATTGATCTTTGGGGCTCTGAGGACCTTTGTAATTCAGTGAAGTTAGGTTTGGGACTGTGAACTAATGCAATCTGCTTGTGTGCAAAGGCAAGACTGCAGGTTTATTAAACCGAAAACGTGGTGTGTTTGCACCAGGCCAGTTTTGGGGAGAGGAGGCATGATTTGTTCTTGTGAGTATAAGTAGTTTGTGAAGTCAGGATCCAATTCTAATCTAATGTCAGGATGATTTAAGTGCTGTTGCCATCTAAAGCACTTCTTTGAAGTAGCTTCCTTAGTGGATTGTTCCACAGCTCTATTAATAAAAGCTTAAACATAAAAAAAAAAACTTTAATCGTTGCTGCTATTCTTATATCCCTTCCTCCTCCTATATTGGGAGCCTTTTAAAAAGATATTTTGAGAAATTGTGTTTTTAATCTGATTATGTACTCATCCAATGGCTACAATATTTTTTCCCCAGATGTGTTACTTTTTGCCTCTGACTTTGCACCTGGCTGTGTATTTTTCAACTTCATAGATATGGTGTTTGAAGCTGCCTTCATTTAAAGAGTCTGCATACCCCAGCAAAGTTCAGTGGGTTTTGACAGGGAGCCATGTCAAACAGTATGCAAAGTGGATACATGGATGCGACCAGCAAGTATGCAAAGTGGATACATGGATGCGACCAGCAAGTGGGAAATGTCCATGAACATTAGATTGGCCTACCAAACTGAATCCTTGAGTTAGTGTAGCTCACAATTACTTGGAAGGCTGAACAGCATAACCAGTAGACAGAAGCAGGATGAGCTGGCAGTCTAGCTGGGTGTGGATGGTGCTCCTGGAGCCATTCCACTCCCACCCCTCAAATATAAAGGGTCATAGCCCACAAACAAGCAAAGAAAATTGTACAGGCCTGAGGAAGCATGGTAGAAAGACCAGAAATGGAAAATACAAAGGATTTCAATTGAGGTTCGCCAGTACAGATTTACCTACAGTTGCCACAGTATTTGTAGTGGCAAACTTCATAAAGCGTATTAAGATGATGTGCATCTCCAGAGGGTATGGATAAGCAGCAGGAAGGAATTGTAGATCAGCTGGGACTCTAGGTGCCATGTGTTCGTGTGTCTTTGGAGATGTGCTTCATATGACAAACAGTAGTAAAGAACTTTACGCTTCTATGTACTGTATAATTTTATAGCCTTCAATCTTTGAAATCACTGGTTGTCTCTATTCAGAATTCAGGACTGGTTTGCTGCAATTAGAAGAGCAGACATGGAAGTTGTGTGAGGGAAGCAACTTTTCCCCATGAGAATGGAACAGAGAAGGCACTGACAAAACAGATAAGGGTTTCTGTGATTCTGAGTAACATTTTGGTTTGCGTTTGCTGAATTGCGAGAATATCTGTTGGATTACATGATGCTGGGGACTAGAACAGCAAAGATTATATATGTAGAAGCTGTGAGCAGGATCTTGCTCTTGTGAATAGGATGGACTAAAGGGACTTTAGGGTCATGTCTTTGTACCAGTATGTTAGTGGGCCAAATGAGTTATTTTCAGAAATTCTTCTCTCCACAGTGATTTTTGCAGAGTGGCCTATCCCATGCTATATCTCATGTCTACCATGGGACTACCTTCAGCTAAGTAGTTTTTACTAGTAGTTTCCTCAGGTTAGTTTGAAAGATATATGACTTTTCCCCTAAGATACATTCTGCATGCTTGGTGTGGTACTACCAAGCCTGATGTAAGCAAGCTGTTTATAAGAAAACCCAGGACTTTCCTGGCTGACAAAGCTACATGTTGGATAGCTGTATATGTGCAACTGTTGCTCATGCAGCCTCCAGACATACACATGATGCTATCCTTTTGTTTCCATGTCAAACACCATCTGTATCTCCCATTCATGTAAAAGGGGATTTTCCCCCTCTGCCCCCTTTTAGTTGCCATTCACCTGTCTCTTTCTCTTGTTCTCTAGTTTTGTCCTTTTTCATTCAAATTTGATAGTCTTAAATATTCATTTATATAAAGGGTGGGTGGGAAGGGGTCCCATTCTCAGACCCTGAATGCACAGCCATCTGCACACACCTTGTGATAACCCCTTGTGGTCTCTGCGCTTTCACAACATTGTTTCTCTCCTTCTCTCGTCCTCCCATATCCACCCTGCCCCCTGTCCCTTTATGTCTGTCCATCTGTCTGTCTCTGTGAATTTGTCCCCTTCCCATTTCCCTTTGGAAATCTCTGAATTTTGTCTCCACCATGCATTTTTTTGGTTATTGTCTTCTTTTGCCCACTTTGTTCTATAACCTTTCCCATACTTTCTACCCCCCTCCTCCCCCTTCCTCCCCGTCCCCCTCCTCCTTCCTCCTTCCTCCTTCCCCCTTCCCCCTTGCCCCTCTTCCTCCTCCCCTCCCCTTCCTTCTTCTTCCTTTTCCTTCTCCCCCTCCTCCTCTTCCCTATTCCACCTCTCTCCTTTGTATAATTTTTACACTTCCTGCCTCCTGATCCCCATTGTCTTGCCCCCATCCCCAACCTGCCTTCTCTCTCCCGTTCCTCCCTTCCCGTTTTGTTTTGCAGTCACTGTATCCATCAGATATTAGAAAGCGTAACTTACATTCACCACTATGCCATTGTGCACAGGGACTTGAAGGTCAGTATATATATATGCCTTTCACCCTCTTAGAATGTGGGATGGGGAATGCAGGTTTTACCATAATAGAATGACCTGGAGAGGTATGGCACTCTATCCTACCAGGTTCCTTTTATTTTTGGCATCTGGGGAGGGAAGCATTCAGAGTTGATTTCTTCCCAGTGTGAACTTACATGGCACAATCCTTCTCCTCTGTGCAAAACTCCAGCAAGATTAGTTGGGATAGGCAGGTAGGGGACCTTGACAGCTTCTATAAAAGGTGATAGCTGGACCCAGGTGTGCTGTCCTGCTCCATTGCATCTGGGGCCAACGGTTGTTCTTGTGCATATCGAGGGGAAAAAGAGACTGAAGTAAATTGACTTGATTCTGTTAGTGTCCATCATCTCATCTCTCTAGTCCCTTCCTATTCATGCTTGTTTGTGTGTTCTCTCTCTCTCTCTCTCTCTCTCTCTCTCTCTCTCTCTCTCTCCCCTTCTCTCTTTCTCTGTCTTATCTGCATCTATTATCTTGTTTACCATGATCCCACTTTCCCACTTTTGCCCTGATTCCTCTTGGGTCCAAAATATTTATTGGTGCTTTCAAGGTTGGGTGTCATACAATTTAGGTGGCATAAGTAGTGCATGACCATAAACTCAGTGGACTCTGCTTGGAGGATTTAGCTAGTCTGGTGATGCAGTAGTATTCAGATCAGCTTTTCAGAGTCACTGAACTCATCAACTCAAAGCTCTGAATCCCTCCTATCTGTTGACAGCAAGGATGCTCCTTTGGTCTTAGATGTACCTTATTAAAGTATTTTGAGAATGTGGCCATCATCCTCATAAGATCTGGGTGTGGGTGCTATGTCGTGGCTGAGAGTGCACCTTGCTATAGACAGTATGCATGAGCATGAAAGGTACCATTTTCTTTGCTTAGTAAATGGTTCTGTGTATTGTTATTATCTAAATATTTGGTGCATCCTAATTTCAAACTATGTACAAATCTGCTTGGCCCTCTGCACAAATGATGTTTAGAAGTGGACAGTTTAGAGCAGGGATGGAAAATATGTGAACTTCCCAATGTTGTTGGACTGTAATTGCCATCTGCCCTAGTTAACATAGCTATTGGTGAGGAATGAGGGGAACTGTAGTCCAACAACATCTGGAGGGCCACACAGTACCCAACTTTGTGGTACATGAAAGGGAAACTAAATCTTCTTTCCCAAGGGAATGCATCTGAAGTAGTAGCAGGTGGGAAGAAACTGAGGGAGGGCACAAAAGAGATTTCAGGTGTTCTGCTGGATTTGGCAGGATATAGCTTGAATAAACAAAGTTATCTAATAGTATGCAAGATTGTATGTGTGAGAGAGGAAGGTGTTCACAGCAAAACTGACAGCAGCAGTTTTGTGGCAGTCTTAAACAAATGATAAACTCACTAATAAACTCACCATTAATGTATATAAATTCTTTGGCACTGAATGTTATGAGAGCCTTCACTGTAAGTGGCTTTTTGAAAAAGTAGGATAACTTCACAGGGGTTTGCTCTTAATGGCTGTTGCCACGAAGAACCCAAAATGCAACATCTACTCCCAGAGGGAGCAAACAGGGGACAGATATTGCCATCTTACCCTTGTTCCTGGGCTTCCTTGGGACATTTGATTGACTACAGAAATTGACAATACTAGAAAGCACATGCTACTGCAGCATTTCTTGTATTTCTTAAATGAAATGTGTTTCTGTTATCAAAACTGGGCTAACTGCCTAGGCATGCTTATACATGTGTCATATGGCTGGGAAATGGAAGAGGATTTGCCTCCTATGTGGAAGATGCCTTGTGTTAAAGGTTGTGCTGCTAGTCCACATGGGCTTGCCAAACAGAAATTTGCAGTGTCCTTTCCTATCCAGAAAGGTCATTGAAAAGGAGAGAATGGCCTTGGAATTTGTCTTGTTCATATGATCTTTAATCTCTAATGGATGGTGCCCTGCTACAACTCTTAGGTCAAGTTGTCAGAAAGAATGAGGAAGTAAATCTATTTCTGAACTGTATCAGTTCAGGTGGGAAATGGCTCCATAACCAAAGGTGCATCCAAGTAATGAAATACCATGCAGGTAGAAAAGCATTATTATGTGTAGGAATCTTGGCCTGGCAGTCTATGCAATAATTTCATTTTCTGATTGAGGTGAATTTTTATGTATGAGGGAGCATCCAATCTTGTATCCCATTTCCATGATTTTGCAACCCAAAATGGTATAGGTTGGAGGCAGTTTTTTGTGCCCTATCCATTATTGGGAGGAAATTCTTATTTTTTAGGTAGCAACATGGTCCTTCTGGGCTTGTGGTTAAGAATTGTTGACTTGTTCTAGGAGACAAATTAAAAAAGCAGTGGTAGTGATTCTGCTGTCTCAGAAAAAGTGAGAGTAGAAACAGTCTTAAGTGAGTGTGTATAGGGTTTGTAGGAGCTTATGTGGTTTAAGGCTGACTGTGTCCTACTTATTGGTTTGGTTTTCACAGCAGTAATCTAGAGTAGGAACACAGCAGGAGAGAAGACCTGTGAGAAGACAGGTATATCTTTTGCACCTTGTAAGTGATGCTTCTGCTTGTGCAGAGTACCAGTACTTAGGAGTAGCTCCCCCCAGGCTTTGCAATATTAGGTAGTCTGACTTGTGGTAGTGTCTGGAAGACTAGATGTTCAAGATGGTTGTGCCACTCTGAGATCCTCCGTCCTCTTCCCTACTTCTTCAATGAGCAGTCTGCATGTGGAAATTTTACTGAAGTTATTTTTCTTCAGAATTCCACCAGAGATCTTAGTCATGAATACTGCTCTGGCTGTTCTTTTCTGCCCAGGGGTGGGCAGCATAGATCAGAATATAGAGAAAACCAAACAGCTTTTATCTACTTCTGTAGATTTAATACTTCCGTAATCTTTGGAGCAGTAATATATTACAAAGGCATATAATTTGAGGTTTTGGATACAAGCATACAGCATTGGGTTAAGTTTTTTTTTTTTTAATACAGACGTTGTTGCCTTTTCTTCAGCCCTCTCCAGTGATGTGTTTTGGTTTGGAACAAATCTGTAACATCTCAAGACAGGAACTGTCTCATATCTGTGCCCTTGACATTTCCTAGTATACTGTTGACACTAAATATGCAATTAACAGGAGGAGGAGAAAGAGTAGCCATGAAAATCATACTGATGTTTGACCTACCACAGTGATATATAGACAATGAACTGCCATGGGTCCTATGCAGTAGAAAGGAGGGTTAAAATATAAAATAAAATAAAATAAAATAAAATAAAATAAAATAGAGGAGCCCTTAGATCTTTCTGGTAACTGTGTTTTGTGTAAACCCCTATCGTATAAGTTCTAAGCCAAGAAAAGTTTGTTGCCTTTGTCCCTCTCCCCTATTCTCATCAAGAACAGCCTGTACGAAATAGAACATTAAGAGACCAAACTTGTCAGACATACAGACCTTGACACAATACTGGCTATCGCCTGGCTTATTGAGGAAGCAAGCTTTTCATGTCATCATCCAAACAAAACAATAATCTGATGAATCAAATGAAATAATAAGATTTTGGTAACTGGAGCAGAAGCTTCCAGTGGTAGACTGAAAGAAAGCTCCCTATGGCAGTAAGAGAGAGTCTCTACCAGTCATCCACTCTAGGAGAGATTATCACATGCTGGGCAAAAATCCAAAGCTCTTTTGGCACATTGAACTTGGCAGCCTCTTCACAGTGCACAGGTGACTACTGCCATAAAGCCCTGGGAAAAGAACAAGGCTATTTCTGGATCATGGCCATACCATGCTCTTAGTTTCCTAAAAGAGTGGTTTCCCTTTTCTGAGGAGAGCCCATGGTTGACATTAAAAGATCTGCCTCTGCAGGTAAGAGTTGTATGAAGTTACCAATACATGCAGTGTAGGTGAAAACAACTGCTTTGTTCATCTCCTTGGTGCCTCATCTAAGGAGAATTCATTACTTTAGCATCAAGAAAATCCCAGTACAGAACCTATATACACTGATAAAGATCCCATTTCCCTTCTAGTCTGGCACCTGACCCATCCCCAATAGGGTGAGTATATCAGTATATAACAAACTGGATGTTAGGCTAACATGTGCAAAAACATAGTAACCAAGACAACAGCCTGGCAACAGGAGCAGCTGCACTAGAATACCTTAAAAACACTGATGAGAAGGACAGAGCTCTGTGTCTTGCTGCCTATTAGTTTCCGGGCACAGTACAAGGTGTTGGTTTTTACCTTTAAAGCCCTTCATGGCTTGGGGCCAGCCTACTTGCGGGATCGCCTTCTCCCATATAATCCGCCCCGCACATTAAGGTCCTCTGGGAGGAATCTACTGCAGCCAATCAGAACTAGGTTGGCTGCGGTTACCCAGAGGACCTTTTCTTCAGTCACTCCCAGGTTATGGAATGGCCTGCCGGAGGAGACCCGGCACATTACCAGTCTTGACTGCTTTAAAAAAGCAGTCAAGACTGTTCTCTTCCGACAGGCCTTCCCAGACTAGTGTTCCACTGCCTCTCATCAATTGTCCCTTTGTTTTTAATTGTTTTTAATTGTTTTGTTTTTAACTTTTAGTTTTAATTTTATTTTAATCTGTTTTAATAGTTGGTGTGTTGGGGGGATGGTAGGGTTGGTGAGTGGGGAGGGTGGGCTACATTTTGATATTTTAATATTTATATGTTTTGTAATGCCGCCTCGATCCATTTGGGAGAGGCGGGATAGAAATAAATTTTATTATTATTATTATTATTATTATTATTATTATTATTATAGAAAATGGAGAGACAACTACTAGTGGTTAGTTCATCCGTGCACTCCACAACTTGTAACTAGATCTGTACCCAGGCAGTATATTTACAGTACTGCAGTAGTTTAAGCCAGTAAACAAAGGGAAAAGAAAGTGGGAAAGTGCCCTTCTAGAAAAGTATGTCTGTGTGCACATGCATGTATGCATCAGGTGCAAAGATTTCCTTCCCCTTAACTCTTTCAGCAGGTGAAAGTGGTGTCAGTTTGACTTAGTACACAATCCTTCCTCAAGGCAGTTGAGGATCTACTGAACAACTCTGATCATGAGAGTCTGGAACGCACCAGGTTGGAGATCAGTATTCTGCACCATGTCTAATGGTAGACATTCAAAAGAAAGTACAGTGGTCTCTCCACATTTGCAAGAGTTCACAGGAAGTGGAAAAATCACAAATAACTCCCCCCACCCCACGATCCACCTCGCATTACCTTCCAGGGCTCTGGAGTGGGAGCCTTCCTTCTCTGCACCTGGGCCAGAGGCAAGGGAGTGAGAAGGGAGTGCTCCAGAGGGTTGAAGAAGGAGAATGTGTGCTCCGTCATTGCCATACTTTTTGCTTTGGCACAAGTTCTCAGCACTGGGGCAAAGGAATGGGAAAGAGAGCTCTGGAGGGATGAAGGAAAGTGTGTGCATGCATGTCTCCCTCCCCCATTGCTTTACCTTTTGTCTCAGCATGAGTTCTCAGCACCAGGGCAGAGGCAAAGCAATGGGAAGGGAGAGCTCCGGAGGGGTGACGGAAGGTGTACACATGTCTCCCCCCACCCCATTGCCTTACCTTTTGCCTCAGCTTGTTTGCTTTCTTTCTCTGCGCCAGCAAAATGCAAGGGAATGGGAGGAAGAGAAGGATGGGAGGCATGGGTGCCTCATGAACAATCAAATTTGTGAGAGTCAAACCCGTGAATGTGGAGAGACGAGAGTAATACAGTTTGTTTGTTGTTTGTTTGTTCCTTCTTCATGGTCTCTGTGCCTCACACGATGGGATATTCGCGCATGTACAGTAGCAGTTCGGAAAGTTCCAGAGCTGAGCAGCTTGGCGGGGACCCCTCCCCCTCAACAGTTCTGAGCATGCTCAGTCCCGCCAAGCCAGCGACTCCTTTTCAGTTTCTTTTCATCTGCTGACCAGTTAGCAGCACGGAAGGCTTCCTCTGCTGAGTAGCTTTCTTTGTCTTTTTGTTCCTTTTTTTCTCCATCTTACGGGAATTTTTTTTCAGTGAATTTCCCCCTCCTTGCTCCTGTCTTCTGCACTTTTCAACTACGTAAGTCTTGCGGCACAAGATTTGGTTTTCTGACAGGCACTCCCGAGTGTCTCTTTTGCCTCCGAACAGGACATAACACCCAGGCCCGTTCCATTTGCAAAGAGTTCAAACTTTGAAGAATCAGGCTTCCCATTCCAAGTCTTGTTGCTAGGAACAGGCCCCCCAACTGAAAGACCAAGCGGCATGCAATACGCCCCCTCTTCCAAGCCCCAATGGCTATGGTACCGAAACTGTTGCTTCCCCACCAGCCTCCCCGGTACTGATGCCTCCTTTGATATCAACCCCTCAAGCCGCATCTTTGGGAGTGTTTGCCACTTCCCCATCGACTCAACCTCAGCCTCATGCAGCATTCCCTGAGGCGACTCTGGCCCCTGAGCTGTCACCGGAGCCAACAACTCAACCGCAGCCATTCTCATCGCCACTTCCCTCTTTCAAGCAGGAACGTCATCCTTCTCCAGCACCTCAGCCACAGCCACTCTTATCGCCACTTCCCACTTTTGAGCAGGATCATTGGCCTTTCTCCGGTGCTTTAGCCACGGCCACTCTCATCGCAACTTCCCCCTTTTGAGTGAGAACATCAACCTTCTTCGGTGCCTCAGCCGTGGCCATTCTCATCGCCACTTCCCCCTTTCGAGCGGGAACGTCAGCCTTCAGTGCCTCAGCTGCGGCCACTTTCATCGCCACTTCCCCCTCTCAAGCCAGAATGTTGGCTCTTTCCATTGCCTCCACCTCTTTCACTAGGAATTCCACTAAGCCAAGAGACTGTTCACTCTTCGCCTTCCACTACCAGCACCACACGTCATCCTGATCTGGAATGGCTCTCACCTGGCACTGACTAAGCTACCTATCAGGGCTGGCCTCCCTCCTAGCGTGGCCCACTCCCTGAGCCACAGTGACCGTGGTAGATCGCCTTGTCACTATGAGTGCTACCGCTGGCCTATTCACCATTGCACCGCCACAAGGGAGGATTTATCATCCTCCTCGGCTCCTATATTGCTTGGTATGGATATGAGCACCCTTGGAGGGAGCTGACGCCCATCACTGCTCTCCTTGCAGTAGACACAGTTCTAGATCTCTCTCCTGCACCCGTGCTTGGCCATGCGACCAGTGTTCTCAGTACCGAAGCTCTCGGTCCCACTGTTTCTCTCAATCTGAGTATCACCTTCTGTATGATCACATGGATCATCAGTCTCTGGGTTGTTCCCACCAATCGTGGGTTACTCCCCCTCCACCACCAGTGTCGGCCATGGTTTCCAGGGCTGCTCCAGAGCAACCTTCCTCTTCCCTACTACCAACTTGCTGTCAGTACCGATACAATCTGTCGTTGCCTCAATACCCATTACCATGCAAATCTCGTCTGTACCGATCTTATCAGTAACATCGATACTGGCCCCTGCTGTACACAGCCTGCGGCTCCACAAGGTTCTCACCCTATCCTGCCGCTTCTCTTTAATGAATTGCACAAGGATTCTCTTGACCCTTCTCTGTCTCACAAGTCAGCTCCTCTTGCGTTTGGAGGGCCCACTCCTGATACAACTCTGGAGGATGTAAATCAGTTCTCGTACATCCTTCTAAGAATTGCTAATGCCTTCGGCCTTGCTGTCTCTGGGCCCCCTCCTTTTGTCTGGGACCCAGTCTTCCGTTATGTCTTCACTCGACCAGCCACGACAATGCTGATCCCCTTCTTGCCAGCCCTACAGGGGATCATAAAACACCCTGGGTTTCAACCAGCACTCTTCAGTTCTACAACAAATCGGTGACTTTCAGTAATCAGCAGATCCAATCTTCCAACCATACTGTTGAGAGCTCCGCTTTGGGTAATGGTCGGGGCCAGTGCCCTCCCCTACTTTACATGGTTACGCTCTGCTGGCCTAATGGAGGACAGCCAGAAAAGGATCGGGACCTGATCGCCTGTTAAAGCCCACGTAATGGCTAAGACGACGGGCCCTCGCCCAACTTCCCAGCCGTGCAGGTTCCAGGCATATCATTCTGCTTAGGGGCGTGCCTCCTCACCCCACCCCTCTTCGCATCAATCTTCACCTCCAGCCTCCTCGTCTCACCGTTTCCGGTAGGCACTCTTTTTTTATACCTTCCAATTCTGTTCTGTCAGATGTGGTAGCTTTTCTCCTCCAGAAAGGAGCTGTGGAAAGGCTGCCACTAACTGCCAGACACACCAGCTTCTTCTTCCGCTACCTCATGGTTCCTAAGCGAGACGGAGGTCTTCGCCCCATTTTGGTCTTCAAGGTGGTCAACTCCTTCATTCCACCGTGAAGGTTCAAGATCTTCTCATTCCTCTACTGCAATGATTGCTTCACATCCATTTATCTACAGGACACTTATTTTCATATTGCTATTCTCCCTCAGCACAGATGACAGCTCCACCTTGCCGTCAAGGACATTTGCTACTGGTACGAGTGCTTCCCTTCGGCCTATCCATGGCCTCCGGGGTCTTTACCAAATGTCTCGCTACTGTGTTTCCTCTCTTCATATGGGGCACGGGATGGCCTACCCCTATCTGGTCACTTGGCTCCTGATGGAATACTGAGGAGGGAAATCCTACAAAGACATGCACTTCACCCTACCCCTTATATTCAACCTGGGCTTGCGGGTGAACCCTAAGAAATCTCACTTGAAACCCACTCATGTCCTTGATTTCATCAGGGCCACTGCCGACTCTCCACGCTCAATAGCATTCCTCCCCATCAGTTGGATGAGAGTCCTCTGCCGTTCCCTGTCCACAATTCTGCGGAACCCATCAGCCTCAGCTCACCAAATCCAGCACCTCCTCGACTACATGGCAGCCATGACATCAGTCACTTACCTCTCTCGCCTTCGGGTCACCCCCTACAACACTGCTTTGTCAGACACTTCAGTCCGCTGTTCGACGACAAGTGGCGGAGGTTCTGGACTCTTTACCTGCTCAAAAACTCCCTCCATTGGGGGCTGTCCCACACCACTTTCTCACTGGCATGCCCCTCTGTCCTCTCTGTTAATCTGCTACGTTGACAATGGATGCATCTCTCCTTGCATGAGGTGCCCACTGCAATCACCTCACAGCTCAGGGCCATTGGACCTGTCATATGAGACACTCGCATATTGCATTCTTCAAGGCCTTAAGGGCTTCCCAGAGACTCCTTCAAGGTCGTGCGTTTCAATTCTCTCTGACTACATCACCATCGTCCCCTACGTCAACCACTAAAGCGACACTCACTCATCACTTCCCCTTCACCTCGCCCTTCAGATCTCGGACTGGTGTGTTTCTCTCCACATCCATCTAATTACGGTACACCTGGCAAGGCAAGGCAATACCACTGCAGACACTCTGAGCAGGGAACTTGTCCTCTGTCATGAGTGGTCTCTCTCTCTCGCAAGGCTTTCTGCCAGATCATGTCTTGTTGGGGCGTGCCATCTGTCGATCTGTTCACCGCTTACATGAACAAGGAAAACCTCTGTTACAGCTCCAGGCCGGGCAACAGTCCTCAGTCTCTCCGAGACATGCTCCAGTTCCCCTGGAACAAAGGCCTCCTCTGCATCTTCTTCTGTTTCCTAGGCTGACTTGTGGCCAAGATTCCTGCGGGTCACGCGAATCCGATCCTACTAGCTCCTTCTGGCCAAGACACCACTGACTTCTAGCTGACTTCTAGCTGTCCTCTGGGGCCATCAGATGTTCCTTTAGAGTTCTCCCGATCTCCTGTTTGACTCTGATGGCTGAGTGCTTCTCCTGAACAGTCATTTTCTCCATGTGGAGGACTGCTCCTTGCCTTACCCTCTATCTTAGAGGTCCTACGGACATCCAGAAAGGACTCTGCCCGCAGCTTCTATTGATACAACTGGTGCAGGTTCTCTACTTTGCAGAGTCCCCCCTAGAGGCTTCCTCGCCAGCCTCTCTTTCTCTACTGTATTCCATTTCTTCTCTCTTTCTAAGAGTAAGGTCTGGCCTTCCCTTCTCTTAAGGTCTACATCTCTCTGACTGTCGCTTATCTATGTCTCCGTTCTCCATACTCGGCTTCTACTCGGCCTTCTCCAGGAACCCTACAGTCAAGCAGTTTCTCAAAGGCCTACATCTCCTCTATCCTCCAGTCTCCCGGCCAATACCTCCCTGGCCACTATCGCTGTTTTTTTCAGCTTATGTGTCAGCCCCTTCAGCCCCTCTACTCATCCTGAAGACAATGTTCTCCATGGCTATTACCTCCACCAGAGGGGCAGGAGAACTTAATTCAGTTCCATTCAGATGAACCCTTCTTAACCTTCCACTGAGACAAAGTAGTCCTCTGGCCGGATAAGTCTTCTTCCCAAGGTGGTTTCCAATCTCACCTTAATCAAGACGTTATCTTCCCTACCTTCTATCTCTCACTGCCTGCGCCTCTGGAACACTTCCCGCATTAGCCGGGTGTTTGTAGAGCCCTCGCACTTTACATCCAATGAACGTCACCTTTTTAATTAATCCCTCACCTCTTCGTCTGTTACAGAGGACGACAAGATGCTCTCAGGGCCCCCACTCAAAGACTTTTGAAATGGGCGGTGGAGACCATCCATCTCTGTTACCAGCTGGCGCCGCAACCTCCTACTGCTTCTCTTCATGCCTGCTCGATCTGAGCTGTGGCATCTTCAGCAGCCCTCCTTAGTGGAGTGAACCTCAGAGAACTATGTTGACTGAGCTATGTTCAGCACTACAGCTTGGCCTATATAGCCCGACGTGATGCTCGCTTTGACCATGCAGTGCTGTCTTCCATCTTCTAGGACCTGACCCACCGTCCTATGATAAGCTAAACAATCTCCCATTGTGTGAGGCACAGAGACCACGAAGAAGAACAGGTTGCTTACCTATAACAGTGTTTCTTCGAGTGGTCATCTGTGCCGTCACACATACCCACCCAGCCTCCCCTCTTTCAGGTCCCCTGTCTACGGCGGACTTCGAAACTGAAGAGGAGTCGCTGGCTTGGCAGGACTGAGCATGCTCAGTACCTTCGAGAGGGAGGGGTCCCCACCAAGCTGCTCAGCTCTGGAACTTTCCAAACTACTACTGTGTATGCGCGAATATCCCATTATGTGAGGGCACAGATAACCACTCAAAGAAACACAGTTACAGGTAAGCAACCTGTTCTTATTTATTTATTTAAAAAATAAGTCCCACTCTTAAGAATTCCCTCTTCCAAGCAGTTAGCAACACAGAAAAATATGGCAAGAGTGATGGTGAAGTTCATAAAAATATAATGTTTGCACTTCATAATAGGAACAGTATATTATAGCATTTTGCATCCAGTTTTTGAATTAAAAGGCCTGATTTTTTTTTAAAAAATTGCCTATGTTGAATAAATAATAAAATAAGTACAGGCAGGTCTTGAGTCTTGTTAAGTTGTGTTCCTGGACTCATGAGGCAACTTGAAACTGATATAACCACAGGAAACCAGTTCATTAGAAAATAGTTGGAGATCAGGGGGATGCATTCTGACAGAGCTGAATTAGCCAGAAAGTTAGCACGTTTACTCATTTTAAAGAAGTTTGAAGCATAAAAGCTCAAACCTTACATTTTCCAAACTAGATAAGCCCCTCCCTTCCAAGTGATAAGACTCTAGTTGCTCACACACACCCCACACCATCTATACAGGCAGAAGTAACCACTTTCAGCCACACCAAAATGTCAAGATTTTAGTTTCTTCCTCCTGCTCATACTCCCCCTTCTGAACAGACAAAGGAGGCCTCTGCCTTCCAGCAATGCCAAGATTGCAGTTGCTTTCTTCCCCTCCCCATTCCATCAATCTAGGCAGTCCAGTCAGCTTTTCTTATTACTCAAAACCCCACACCCAAACTCCACACAACCTTGTTCTCTCACCTCATCCTTCTCATTCTTTTACCTTGCTTAGTTGCATAGGTAGGTAAGGAGAAGTATGCATTCATTTATTTCTGGAGAAATTTCATAAACTGAGGCAATGGAAATTGTGACTCACCTATTCCAGGCAAATCTTGCCTGAAGAGAACATTCCCCAGCTAGAGCCACGAATGAAAAAGCACTCTTTTCCATCAACACACACCTCTCCTTGGATAGTAGAGATACCGAGAGGAAAGTCTCCAGAGATTTTAATATGCAGGCAAGCTAATATGGATTAGAGTGGTTAAAGAGTGATAAAAGGAACCCCTCAACACCCCTTTACAATCTGCATTGTTTTGAGAGTTAGTGTGCTCAAAGACTGATAAAAGGATGGCTATTGTTACATGTTGAGAGAAAGCTCATGTGAAGCAGGAGATTTTAGTCCATGTTAATAACTAGAAGGGTTGAAAGAGTGGTGGACCAGGTAAGCTGTTAATGGACATCTCTCTTCGTCCCTGGACAATAGGTACTTCCTTGTACCTACATGTATGTCATGCAATTACTATGATAATATCACCACACATCCAGAATAAGCCAGAAGCAACAGATTAGCGTCCCCAATAATGAAGGTCTCCAATAATGAAAGTCTGTGCTTCAGAACCTGTTGGTCAATTATATTATTTCCATTCTTTAGGGAAAAATTTGTCCCGCTCCCAGGTACCTATCGCAATATATTTATGCCGGTTCTCTGTGTGGAAGGCCAAGGGGGGTGGTTCTTCACCCCCTATCTGAGGGTGAATTGGCACACTTCTTATGTAGGCCCCTGACAGTGAGGTTCCTTGGCAGTGGTAGCTTTAGTCATCTGATATTTGAATCCATAAAGTGTCGTTAATGTTAACTGTGATTTGTTTCAACAAAGCAGCTTCATGATTTGAAATAAGCTTGTTCCAAACTGTAATTAATATTGACTATAATTTCTTGAGTCTTGGGTCTTCATGACAAGCTGTAGTGAAAGCTTCCAGATATCACTCAGCGGTATCAGGAGAAGAGCAAGCAAGGATGAACACAGGTGCCCAGGGAAGGCTGTGGTTTATCTTGACATCGGAATATAGCACTTACATGTGTAAAAATAAGCAAAGACCTCAATTATTCCTGTAGTATTGGACTTTACACTTGCTGAATTATTTATAACTACACTTAGATGGTATATTTCTGACTCACTTTTCTCCTTTAATTTCTGCATATAAAATTATATCTAATGTAACAAGGGTGATCCAGTGGGGGAGTTTCAGTAGCCCAGTAGAAAACAGAGGCAACTTATTCCTTCATTTGTAGAAAGAAAAGATACAGAATTCAGGTGTTTTTTTTTAATCTTTGGATATAATAAGAATCTTCCTTCTTTTTAAGGCCTTCTGAGGAGTGTTCAAAGCTTGATATCTCTCTTTGTTGTTGTAGACGGCAATTTAGATAAATTCATCTCTAGATATAATGGAAGGAATAAGAGAAGCATTATTTCTCAAGCAATTTTGTTTGACTGTTGGACATTCATTCTTTTCCAGTGGCAGAATTCTGTGGAGATGGATGAGCTTTGCACTATGTTTGAAGGTCAACAGCTAGAGCTCACCCAGTTTAGGATTCATAGGCTCTTTATTGAGATCAGCTTGTTCATTCACTTCTTAAGGGTAACCATTTTCAGTATATCAGAGATGCACAGAAGGGAATAATCACTTGTTAGCAGGAATCCAAATAAGACACAGGTTACCATAAATAAGAACAGCTTTGTTTTTAGGTAGACATAAGCTATTTTGTGTGCATATTCTAAAGATTCGCACTGTAGATGCGGTGAATATATCTAGCATATTGGACTACCCAAGAAGAAGCTAGCCCTAGTGGCGGTTCCTTGTTAAGTGCATACTTGGCAGTAAACCTGGGTTTGCTATTCTTGCATAATGTGTGGAACCAGACATTGAACGAAAACAGATTTGGCACGTGTAAGGCTGAACTTAATTTATTCCCACAATGGTATCAGCACCATGAGATAGGCCTGTGGAGACCATTGATTCCCAGGAGGGTAGCAAATGAGAGCTTTGCCCCTCCCTGTAGGAATTGTGCTCCTCCCAGTAGAATTTCCTGTCAAATTTCTAATATGGCAGAAAGTGAGACATGAAAAATTGTTCTTACCTACAACTTGTATGTTTGCTGTGCTCACATTTGTTTGACAATTTTGCCTGCGCCATTTCTCTGGAGGCCTAAACTGTTTTTCTAAATGCTCAGTTGAAGTCATGACAATGCTAGAAATTTGGATACAAAAGGAAACTTTCTTTGGGGGCAGAATTCATATTTGAGGGGCAATGTCTTCATTTTGCACCCCTCCCCATAGCTACACCACACTGAATCCCAAATGTGATAAAATGTTTAAAGCTAGCTATTTGGATCAGTAAATGAGATGCTAGATTAGGTATTGATGTAAGAATTCAAATTCTTTTTTGATTTTTTTGCATTTTGAGCCTTTTTACAACACCTTTTATGATTCATTTAGTTTCTCCTGTATGTCAGTATTTCACCTAGTTGTGGCCAGTCCATGTAGCCTTGGTGAAGTTCTTGATTATTTCAAAGAGCCAGAAAGAAATACTAAAGAAATGAAGGCTTAAATCCCTGTTTTCATGTAGATGAACTGTACTTGAGAAACTATGCTCTCTAAAATCAGAGTCACAGTATGAGGAGGTTGGAGGAATTAGCATGAGGAACCATCATTCCAAGAAGAAGACATCTGCAGAGATGTACTCTATCTACTGGTTTTTGGGTAATAATTAAGATAACTATTCTTTGAAAACTGTACTAATTAGTTGCTAGTCATTTGCTCCCCCTTCTCTCTTGCCTCCAGTGTGGTATGCAAATACAGTATTACTCCTGTTTGCTACATCAGGCAGGAAAGAAAGGAAGGGTGTAAACCATTAGAGGACAGAGGCAAGAGCTTTTGCTGCATTCTGTTTTATTTAATTAGATCTCTTATATATGTAGATAGAACAGCGTGGCAACTTATAGCAAATATGACCCTTGTTAAAGCAGAAGAGTGGTAACTTTTCCACTTGAGTTGTATATGACTGTAGCATTCCAGGGTTTTAGAAGCTGTTTTTCTTTTCAAGACTTGAAATGTGGTCATCATTTTCAGTGCAACTATAGTGCCAGCCTTTCAGGACTCCTTTAAAGTGGAGGGGCTCAACTCTGGCAGGCAGGTTGTTAGTGATTTTGCAGATACTTGTAGGGAAGGGGAAATCACATTTCCCGTCTATTGTCATCCAAATACTCTTTAATATTTAGATTCTTACAAGCACAACTCGTACTTAGAAGTTGCCAGCATGTGTTCAGTGTAGCTTCTTCCTAAAAGTGTGTATAGGGTAGATTGCATGCAGCCTTTATTATTAATCCTGGGAAAGTTCAATGATAATAGTTGTTTTAATATTTCTCAGTGCTTCATTTAGTAAATTTCTCATTGGTAATTCCTGAGGTGGCTCAGCTAGATAGGTTCTTTAGTGGTATCATTTTGCCAGAAATTTTCAGGGGTGGCTGAGCTTTCTCCAACCTGGTCTTGGTCAGGCCTTCTGCTCCTTCATTCTGGGATCTGTGCAGCCTTTCTAGTAGGGAATGGACGGAGCCTCTTAATTGGGCACTTTGCATATTAAATTCCCTCTCTGCTTATACTAGTATTCAGGGAAGGGAGTCAGCAAAGGTTATGAGACCTTCACAAACACACACACACAATGTTACAAATAGTGCTAATGGGCTGGGTTTCAGCATACCTTCCAACCTATGTGTCCAAGCAACATTGGAGTGTAGTCAAAATTGCAAAAGTTATTAATACAGATGAATACATAAATTAAGATGACTGCAGAAGTTTGCTTTTGCCAGAGCCTACTGGGAAGGGGAAGATTCCACCCCACATCTCTCTCCCCCACCTGCTGAGTTAATTGAGCACAAACTACTTTTGCATCTGAATTCAGTCTGCAGCAACAGACAAAGCGAGGAAGTGGGAGGAGGAGAGAGAAGCTGGGGCATTTTAAAAGCAGCTTTAAAAATGGAACAACAGAGGATTAAGTGGGACTATCCCTCCCAAATAGGAACTGTTGGAGGGTATGGCTTCAGTAGTTTTGCTTTCATCTGAAGGGACAGGTATGGAAACGTACATTTCTTGGCTACACATAACACCACCACCATCTCAGCACAATGAAAAAAAATGTGCTTGTTTTTGCAAAGGTCAGTACATTTAGATATGAAAACATGTAGCTCTGTCCATAGGCCAGCATTAAATTGAAGAGATAAAAAACTAGAATCAGTGAAGTTAATTTGAATCAAAATCTTTCATAAATCCTATCTGAATGAAAACCATTTGCTTTAGGGCTGGCTTCAAGTTTTGAAAGGGCCTCATTAAAGTGCCCCTAACCATAGGCATCACTGGCAGAGGCTGGCAACCATTTCAATTTCCCAGTATGCCAGAAACAACTGTGTGAGATTAAACTGGCTGTCAGCTGGGACTGCTGCCAGGATGGAGGACAGGGCAAGTGGTATTGCTTGAAAGGTGGGCCTTTTTAAGGCATAGGATCTCAGCAGCTGCCAAGAGTTGATGTTGATGCCAGGCCTGATTAACTGACCTGCTAGCTAGAGCAGGGCTTTCTAAAGTTGTTTTTTCCCAACTTTTTTCCAACTCCTAATTGCTGCTGTTTAGAAAAAGTAATTTTTCCACACTCTGGGCGAGAGGACAGTAATAGGGTAGGGTGGATTTGGGGGAGAAATGTCAAAACCTGCAACACTAGTAGTTATTCTGTTCTTCTCCCTTTCTTCAGTGCAACATCCACACTGTCTGCTATATAATTTGTCACCTGGATGCTAGAATTTCAGTCAGTCTTGGGTCCGTGCATTTTTTCTCTCCTGGGGGAGGCAACTCCCCTTTCTTCAGACCTGTTCTCCCTTTCCCAGAAATTATATCTGTAACTTGGAGTTTTTCTCATTTTGCAATTAGAACCTGGAGCAGAGAGGGAGTCAGATGCCTTTATTTTCCATTTCCCCTTTCCTCCTTTTCCTTTTCCTTCTTCTCCTCCTCTGCTTTCCCTTTCCTTATTTTCCCCCCATTATTCCCCCACCCCGCCAGCCTGTGTGGTTATTACCACTCACCGTGAACTAACACGCCCCCTGGTGTTTGCATGCAGTCATTGCATCCAGCAGATCCTGGAGGCTGTTCTCCATTGCCACCAAATGGGGGTCGTCCACAGAGACCTCAAGGTGAGTTTTCTACCCCACTGCTCTGTCCGTCTGTCCGTCTTTGTATCTTTTGCATGTTTTTTTTTTTAAAAAAGCAGATCAGTTCTTGGGTGTTTAGAACAAAGTCCTGAAAATCTTGTTGTAGGGTTCCCTAATAGTCAGCCCAATGGAAAACTGCACGTTATAACTTTATCTTAGATTAGGACAACATCTCTGCTACAGCCCAGTCAAAAATCGGCTTCATGATGCAAGCAAATACATGGTGTTTTTTGCTGTGATGTCTTTGCTCGCTTGGCTGATCATTAGAAGTTTATGTCCCAATGCCATGGTCAAACTCACTATCCAGACTTGGTGCCTAGAAACTGCCCATCTTTAGTCCCTTCTCAAGAAGATTGCAGAGTTTGAAGCAGACACACAGTTTATATAGCTTGTTGCATAGTTGTAATTGTGGGCTGCTCTTGCAAAACTAAACTTTTTGCTGGGCATTTTGATGGATGGGAGGACAGAGGTGGGTGTTTAGCTGGTGTTTGTTGCCACACAGTGGTAAAATTACAAACTGCATCCTTAATTTAAAATTAGAAGGCACATACCACACTTGGAAGGGTTTTGTACAGAAGATTCTCATTTCAGGAATTAGGAGAGTAGGTTTCGCTCTCCTAATTCCTGAAATGACCATGGACATAGAGCACACTAGAGCCCATAGTCCTTTCTATTTTACTCAGCCAGCAGCAGCCAGTGTGTACCATATGGTCTGTCTCTATGGTTGCTTTTGCTATTGTCCATTGTGAAAATGCAATTTGTATTTCTTGAAACATTTCTTGGAACATTTCCTATGTTGTTAGTTATAGAATTGCTGCAAAAAAGGGGGGGGAAGGCTGAGGGCAGGTAGCGGAATCTCTCAACCCTCCACAACTATGAAATGCCCAACGGCATCTTTTGGATGAGTTCTAAAGCATAAGAATTAGAAAATGACTTTCCTTAGAACTAAAATTCACCTGATTCAAAACTGTCTGTTAACACAGCTGAGGCCTTCCAGTGGCAAGGAAGGAGATTGTTGCCTGAGCTAATGGTTACAATTATTCCTAGTTCTGCCATTTCCAGATCTTCCATAAGCCCAAGTATGTACCACTGCCTGGAGGTTTTAGAGCTGCCCTGTGATACCAGACAGGTACAGCCATCCTCCACTTTTTGATAGTTCACTTTTCTTTCTACTGTTTTAAATAACAACCCAAACACATGCATTCAACATGTGACCTGCTGTTTTGACCACACACTGAATATTGTGTATGGGTTCTGGTTGTAATTTAGAAGGGTCAAAAAAGCAGATTATCAAAAAGTGACCATACACTGCTTTTCTACCAAGCAACTCAGCACAATCTTTTTGTTCAGTGTATAGTGACTGTCAGTTGAAGGGAAGCGCGTGGCCACAAATAACTTGGTAATTCTTCACTCTGTGTCTCTTATATAGTATTTGTGACCACACGCTGCTTTTTCTGTCAATCAACTCAGTGCCATCTTTTTGTTCAGTCTGGGTTTTGATTTCAACAATTTCTGCTTTTTTACAGTGCTCTGCTCTCTACTTGTTGAATAAGTGAGGGACTGCTGTATCCCATTGTAAATACAGCATTTTGCTTTTGCATGTTGCATAGTGAAGTATACCCCCCTCTCCTTAATGCTGATTTCTCAACAGCTGTCAGGAGACAGTTGGGAGTGGGCTTGTGGGGGTAGGGGGTAGGACAGCCAAATTACAGTGCTTTCAATAAAATGATCATTAGGTCCCCCAACTATTCCCTTGCTGTTACCTAAGTTTCTTTTAACCGCTCATCTTATTACCCTTGATAATTTGCAACTTTTTCTCTTGCTATGGTGGGTGTATGGAGGCAAGGTTCTGACAGGAGCAATGACGCTTGTAGATGAAACAGATTATCTCTTCTCCAAATGTTTGCATGCATTATGTCTAATTTAAATGTGTGCAAATTATTTGTTTCCTGTGATCTACTGTGTTGGATTCTTCTGTTTGTTTACTCCCTGTCTGGTCTCTTTATAACACTCTTTTTGTATACTTAGAATAATTGACTGTTATAAAGAGATCCTGTTTGAGTGTATGGACAGTTAAGATTTAGGAATGACTGTGTTTGTTAGAATGGTAGTAGGATAAAGGTGAGCTTTTACAATAATAACTGTGACTGAGTGTTCAAGATGTATTGAGAAGCTCCTTTCTAAACAATTCTGTGGTGTTTCTGTGAGCACTTAGAAAAGTTCTGGGCTTCCCCTCTCACTCCTCCTCCACTGTAGTTGCTGATACTTTTTGTTTGGTGCTTTAAGACAGGAATTTGACCAAAAAGTTGAACACGTTTGGGTTTAAAATTGCAACATGCTTGGCTCATTTGACTTCCTGCTTAACACAGACACTTCTTTATTATTTTGTGCATCAGGCTAATGAATTCATTTGCAGGCTGGAGAAAACCAGACAAGTTCCAAAGATCTTATTTGGATCACTTGCACTGCTGCCTTCATTTGAGCTGGGCTTGATTTCAAAATTGCGTAAGAAAGTTTATCATAAAACTACCTAAAATCTGACACAGGCAAGATCCATTTTTTTTAAAAAAGTACGTTTTAAAAATGTCCCCAGATCCTTAGACAATGTTACCTATATGCAGTAGGGATCATGGCTATGCAACCAACTGCTGATTTTTTTTAAAGGCTAGTTTGTGCAAGAGACTCTTGAATATGCTTGTAGTGATAATATGGGTGATGTTGTCCTTCTCAGTAGTAGATATTTCCACCCAGTATAGTCTCTATGATGCAAACTCTCATACATGGGCTAGATTTCTGGTTGTTGCTAGGTCCCTTTCTCAGTTTTTGTGCATGGATGTACAATTTGGAACTGAGCTTCTTTTCCAAAGAATAGAGCCCTTGCATATAATATTTTACTGTAATATGGTTCCACTGATAAGCCATGTAAGAGGACAGGCAACATGAAAAGTCTGTGGTTTAATAATAGCATGGTTTTATATATATTTGTAGTAGCCCTTTGCTTCAAGTGGTAACCTATTTGGTTTAGCATAAACATTGATGCGTGCTGATTTCTTTCTCAGTAAATCCTTTCACCTAAATTGAAAAATTCTTTTTTTGTTAATGTAGGTGAACAGGTAGACTTTAACTGTTATATATCATATGATTTTATGTCACATAGGGATATGAGGAAATGGAGCCTCTATTGCTAGTTGCATTATGTTCATACAACTGATATGCTTTCAACAGCCAGTTAGAATGAAGTAGTCTTTATCAGTCTTTGTGAAAATTATGTTGAGATTTGGTTTCTTTTTTCCTAACAAAGTAGTTAAAACTTAAATCATTTAGCATTTTACTGCAATTCATGGCAGCAAGTGCTCTTTTAAAAATTGAAATGCAACAGTTGTGTCATTGGGACCAAGTGAAACATCTCATAGTAATGAACAAGATTTGGAGCTCACCAAAACACTTGTTTTAGATTATATACAACAAAGCAAAACAAAACCAGACATCCACACCCCACAGATAAAAAAGAGGAATGAATTAGAAAGAAGATTTGGTGAACGTGACAGAGAAGCCAAGTCTGCAGATTACAGCAGCCATGCTGCATCTTGTTCATGTTTACTCAGAAATCCCACTATTTTAGTGTTAGTAAGTGTCTTTGCAGATTTTGTTTAGTCAGAGCAAGGGTGAGGATTTGTGGCGCTTTGGATAGTGTCAGAATTAAATAGTTATCCCTCACCATTGGCTGTCCTGTTCAGGACTTGCAAGAACTGCAGTTCAGTGGCATCCAAACAACCACACGTTCCCTGCTCTTGGCATACCATTCTTGGTATGAAATGATTGTATTTTTACAATAAGGTTTGCTATAGTGAAGAAACAATGGGTATTCTTTTGGAGATATTAAGACAACATTTAAAAAATGCTTACTGTTAAGATCAATGGGAGTGTTTACTAGCTCAGATCAACATGAAATTACTTGTAAAGTCCAGCCTTCCCTTTCATCAAACAAGAAGAACTGAATGGAGATTTAGGTGGTTATATATTCCCTTTCTAGTGACATTAGGCAATATATTGCCCAGATCATAAGCACACTGACTTAGAGGCAAGTCTCCTTGATTATAATGAACTTACTGCCAATGTATTATATTGGTATTATACACTTATTTTACATACACTGGATGAATGTGCCGATGTGTTTATTAAGCTTTTGTAGAGAGGTAGATTAATAATTGAATATACACAGACAAAGAATATTTGAATATACCAGAAAATTGGCAGAAGTTTGTGTAAATTTTTTCCCCAGTGGTTGCCAGCATACTGTCTGGACAAGACAAAGTGCAGGTAATTTTAGGGACCTGCATTTTGTATAGTCTGTAATATTGACTATACATTTTCCCATAAAATTCACTGAAGGCACTCAGCCTGAGTCAGATGTCTAAAAACGATATTTGCAGACAGATCAGGATCATGACATGTGCCTTATATTAACTCCTAAGACAACATCTAAGCCAGCCTTTCCATATGAAAATATTCTGTATCTTTGTGTGAGCACTGGCTTTTAGCATTCAGAGTCATAAATAAATAATATAAATAGGCAACAAAATATTTTTGTGGCAAAAGATACTTTCTTCCGCATCTAATGCGTTTTGTGGGGTGCTTTCTTTCTTTTTTACTGATTAATATCTGGTACTGGTGTTTTCCTGAATAATCTATCTATCAATTCATGGGTTTCTTTTTTTAAAAAATGAGGTCAATAAGGATGTGGTATGGTGCAAGGAAGTGTATAAGACTGACTTTGTTGTTAGGTTGATAGGACTGGTTGCAGATTTGATCATAATTAGAACAGACACACTGAAATCATTTGAGAGTCATGACCAACCTAAGTCCTACTAATGCAATCTATGGTATAGTGTGAATATTTCGTATACCATGAAACTTGGGCTTCCATGCAGTGATATGGCTTATAGTAGCTATTTCAGCTTGAATATGTTCCATTGTGGAGTAATACAGTTGAAAAACTTCAAATAGGAGATTATATTCATTGCATGTAATAAGGGTGGGATGAAAAACACACCTTTTTGTTGGAAATATATCCCTTCCTGATCCCAGTAATTGTACTGAAGGAGCTGCTGTGTCCCAGTGGTAGAATGGCTGCAACTGGACATTTGGTGACAACATATAATGAGGGAGTGAGAGCTAGAAGTTATAAACAACTAGTGTCAGTGGGAAACTAGTTTTGAACAAGAGTTTTTTCACACATACAAAAGCAAGATGGAGTAAAACTGAGGGTACACTTTGTTGTTCTCTTTTAAACTCCACGGACCTCTCACCTCTAGATTCTAGTTCTAGAAGTAGAGACTTCTGTTTGGGATTTGACTTTATGGGAAAGGATAGGGACAGACAGCAGGGTTCCCTAGTAGAATTAACATCATCAGGCGGAATAAAAGAGAGAGATGTTGTACAAAACAAGATTACAACCGTGTAGCACAGTCCTGAGAATATTAACAGAGAAGTAAGTCCTACTGTGTTCATCAAGATTTGCTCTGTATGAATCAGGAAAATTACCCTTGGAAAATACCTTGAATGAGGTGGTAATTTTTGATAGTGTATGAGCTGGAGAATTTAGGTTGCTTTAATCCTGCTGGGGTTTCTTTATTCCTGTGTTCTTCCTTAAGGCATTAAGAAGAAATGCACATGGTGTGCAGGGCACTACCTTTTCACAAAGATGTATGCTGATGTACTGGCAGCCACAGTTTGTCTCTAATCCATTGCCAGAGCTGGCACACATTCCTTCCTGTTTGTTCGTAGCATTGCCAAAGTTTCCTCGGGGATATTTTAATTAGCAGCTTCCTTTGTCTCTGCTGATTCCTAACAGATATATCTGGAGGTCTCTAGGCCACATACTTGAGAGCACTAGCAGAGAAAATATGACATAAACCATATCTTATTAACGTTACTTGATGCAGCAACGAAGTCCAAACAAAGGATGGAATGGAGGGGAGCCCTTTTTTGTGCATGCTCAGTGGATAGAATGTTGTCTGTTGTGTTGTTGTTTACAAACTGGAAAGCCACAAGAACAAAGTTATGTGTTCTCTCTCTCTTTTCCTTTACATGGCAGCCAGAGATATGCTCCCATAGTTTCAGTATCATAAAATGACAATAATGCTAGTTTATTAGGTATACCCCACTCCTCTACTATCATAATAAAAATTGCTAGACAGAACTTGAAAGAGTATCTTGGCCAACCCCATGCAGGTTGCCAAAATCCAACCAGTAAGTGCTCATAGATCAAGATGTGGATTCCAGTCATAGTGTAACATAACCAAAAAGCAGAATCATAACAATTATTTGCCTTCAGAACAAAATGGCCGCTGAAAAGTCAAGTAAACAAAGCTATAAGCAGCAGGAGATTAAGCTCAGAATTACTAACAAAGTTTATTGAATGATAGGAAATTCCATAGTAATGCCAAGGATATCAACCAGGCAAACCATGAACAAAACTTTTTCACAAATTCTTCCTTTGATCAAAACCTAAACAAGGGGATCCCACCCAGGGATGTACATCTATATCATAAAACATCGAGTCACAGAGACATCTTCACTTTTTAGCACGTCTGCTTTCCCTTTTTGAATTATTTTACCACTGCCGTGATGAATCAACGACCAGATATTTGAAAGTGTCTCATGTTACTGGCCATCTTAGATAAAGATCACTGCTGTAGTGTGAAATAAACCAAGTTGGTGATCCCCCTTCTAATCTAGAATGCTGCCTTTTTTGTGTTGGAATCTATTCCCAGGCATTTCATGGAGCAACAGAAATAGACCTGTCTTTCTTGACCAAAACTCATTAAAGATAAATTACTTGTCTGGATCTCTGTACTGAAATGGATTATCCTTGAGGACAATCCTTGTGAATGATAAAAGGGACTAACCTTTTTCTGCATTCCCTTTTGAAATAGACTTAGACTCCTGAATGCGTTAGATATTTTCCCCAGTTCCTGGTAAGTGCTAGTTACAAAAGGAAAAAAAATGTGCACTGATGTAAAGTGGCGTTTGGGGGAAAATTCCTAGTAGAGGGGACAATTCTGGGCCTCAAACAGTGAAAATCTATGAATGTTTCCTCCAAAGGAAGCACTGTTATTCTCAGTGTATAAGACTGCTACCAAAGAGATACAGCAGATTGTCTCTTCTGTTATCTATCTAAATCAGCTAGTTATGTGGTTAATATTTTAAGTCATCCACCAGCACTACACTCCACAATGGTGCACAGCCATAAAATATTCTCCCATGTATCCTGGCTATGGGACAGGGCTATCTCCAAATAATAGTTATCTCTCTTCCTTTCTTTCTATCTCACACTTTTTGCAAGTTTCTAACTATATTCTGCAAACTGTTTGTTGTTGCTGTTTCTTCTTCTGTTTGTTCCCCCCCCTTTTTTTTTACTTTAAACAAACCAAAATATTATATGACTCTTATTTAAAAATTGCATCCTATGTTAAATTGGATCACCATGACAGCCGGAGAACCTACTTTTGGCCAGCAAATGCAAAGGTGCAGCAGTGAAGTTGGCAGATTTTGGCTTGGCGATTGAAGTGCAAGGAGATCAACAAGCCTGGTTTGGTGAGTGTTGGACAGAATTATTCTCACCACCACCACCTTTTCCATCTTGATCTGCTAACCCAGTAACTGTCCAAACACACATGTTGTCCATTTTGCTTTTCCTCCCAGGCTTTGCAGGCACTCCTGGTTATCTTTCTCCAGAAGTTCTACGCAAAGAAGCTTATGGCAAACCTGTGGATATCTGGGCATGTGGTAAGACTAAGGAGCCTGACATCAAGCAGTGTTTCTTATCTGTAATAGTAAAAACATGAAGTTGCAATGGTGGCTTCTAATTTAAACAAATTCTGAAGATTAAGGCTTTCCAGCTACAGATGAATAGATTGGACTATGAAAAGTGTGGTTCCTCCATATGTTATTGGATTTCAGTTCCTTCTAGTCAGCATAGCCAGTGGTGAGGATCAATAAGACATGAAGTGCAACATCTGGAGGGCCACAAGTTGCTCACTTCTGGGCTACATAATCTAGAAGTAATCCGATGCACTGAATGAGGTAATTCTTTAGAACATGTAGCTCTGAATATAAATTTTAAAGCCTAGGACCTATCTTTGGTCTATATGACATTCATTTATATGTGTGTTAGTACTTCCTAATAGTTCTACTCTGATTTATTTATAGAACTTCTCCAGTGGAAAAAATGTAATCAGATTTAATCAAAACCATGGCAATGGTAGAAATAGTTGGCTTCAGACTTTGCCATATATTGTGTAGGCTTATTGAAGTCAATGAAATCTCAGGTCATATCCTGATTTTTTTTTAACCTTCATATATGTACAGACATCCTGTTATCAGTGCAACTCAATTGTTAATACTAACTAATGAAGGCCTATTTGAAGTTGTCTGTCTTGATTCTTTCTGTGAGAAGGTAGTGATAGCAATGTTTGCAAGGCAATTTCATCTTGCACTAGACTAGAGAACCAAGAGTAGCAAAAGCACAAAAACATTTTTATCTTCATGCATAATATGTGAAAATATAGCACAACATTTAGACACTCTGGCTTAGAGTTTGGAAATTTATTTTAAAAATATAACTCGATCCTATTACTTATTATACATTCTAATTTGTGTGTGTGTGAAGAAACATGTTGCTATTGCTTATTACCATCTTTAAAAAGTAATTAATTGCATTAATTGTTTCACTGTTTCATTTTTTTCTTCTTCTGTTGTTGTTGTTGTTGTTGTTGTTGTGTGCCTTCAAGTTATTACTAATTTATGGTGACCCTAACACAAAGCCGTCATAGGGTTTTCTTGGCAAGATTTGTTCTGAGTGGGTTCGACTTTGCCTTCCTCTGATTCTGAGAGACTGTGAGTTGCCCAAGGTCACCCAGTGGGTTTTCATGGCTAAACAGAGATTTGAACCCTGGTCTCCAGAGTCCTCATCCAACACTCAAACCACTGCACTATCCTGGCTCTCCATATTCATTTCTGTTATTTCAAAACAAGAGAATTCTGAGCAGTGAAAGAAATGACATCAAACTTGAAAAATCTCACTCAAAAATACTTTCCTAAAGCATTATTCCTTGCTCCACTTCTTTTCCACTCATTATATTGCCTTTGAAATGCACTTTTGTTGTTGCCTTATTGTGGGGGGAAAAAAGAAGGATCATAGAATCATAGAGTTGGAAGAGACCACAATGGCCATTGAGTCCAAGCCCCTGCCATGAAGGAATACACACGCAAAACACCCCCAAGCAAACTGACACACTACTGGTAATTTCTTTTCAGGATGAAACGGAGCCATTGGTGAGCACCCTTTGGGTTCAACCGGTCAATAGCATTATCCAACCCACATTTTACTACTGTGTTTGCAAGAATATCAAGGAGTATCTTTTAAAGGCCTTACTGAAATCAAGATGCACTACTTTCACAGCATTCCCTTCATCAACTAAGCTTGTAACTCTCTCTCTATATATAAAAAGATCAGATTAGTCAGGCATGATTTGTTTTTGAGAAACCCCTGCTGACTTCTAGTGATCACAGCATTCCTTTCTAAGTGCTTCTAGACTGTCTCTTTAATGATCTTCCCTAGAACCTTTCCTGGTATTGATATCAGGCTGACTGGGTGGTAATTCTCTGGGTCCTTCCCCCACTTTTTTAAAAAATGGGGACAACATTTGCCCTCCTCCAGTCTGCTGGGACGTCTCTTGATCTCCAGGAACTCCCAAGGATTATTGCCGGGGGTTCTGAAATTATTTCTGCCAGCTTGTTTAATACCCTTGGATGTAGTTCATCTGGCCCTGGCGACTTGAATTCATTGAGTAGCCAGGTATTCGTGTACTACTGTAGCAGGAACATAGAGGCAGTGAGACCTCGAAGATAAGGAAAAAGAGTTTATTAAAAGATACAGCCGGGCTGCGTGACTGGAATCGCTTCCAGACACAAATCGCTTACACACACAAATCTTGGAATTTTCCTACATACATACATTTCTACATACATTACATACATTAAAGCATTAAAGCAGTGTTTCTTTGTTATCCCAAACCAGTACATCTCTACTTAACCCTTCCTTGGAGGTTTTTTCAACATAAATTGAAGCACAAAGTTCACACCAAGTTTGCAACTGCTGGGGATTCATGGGGGGGGTCACCATAACCTCCACTGAAGCCCTTTTTTGAAATTCTTCAGCATACACTGTAAGGGAGTGCAAGTCTTGCTTCCCCCACCACCCATGTCCTCCCCAGCTAAGATCAAGACAGACACAGAAGGAAAAAAGGGCTGATTAGTGAGTGAAGGGGGTCTCACTAGCCGACACGAGAGGAATAACACGCCACGCACTAGCCACTGGCCTGTGCCCCCGGACACTCAATGGTGAGCAAACGGGAACTGCAATGGCCACGCACACTAGACAAAACACAACTTGCACACCTCACACACACATCCCTGCCTCCCACCGTCCTTCTGGAGCAAAGCAGTTTCCTCAGCCCTGTTGCTGAGTACTCGGGCCCCCTCGGGGAGTGATCAGGTCCCTCTTCCACCCTAAACGGGTGGGGCTACTTTCTCTGGACTCTAACCAGAGCTGGACTCAAATTTACTTGCCTAGGTCTTCTTTCTTCAGATGGCGCACTTCTTCAGTTGGACTCTAACCAACTGCTGGACTCAAATCAGTTTTCTTCTCTCTGGACTCGAACCAAAGGGTCTAGACTCTAACCAGACTGGCCAGACTCTAACTGGGCTGGTGACAGCTGGACTCTAACCAGCTGCGGAGGCAGGGCTCAGTTTCCTTCCTTCGTTTTCAAGGTTCCCCGGTTGCTCATGCCGTTCAGGTGGTCTCAACACAGGCTTCCCCATTCTTCCGACTAAACAGCCGGTGTTGCCAAGAAGGGGAGCGTGTGCCAAGCCTCCCTCCAGGCAGGGCGATCTAAAGCAGGCTAACTGCCACCTCGCTGTCTCAGAGCCCGCAAATCCAACCATTTATGTAGCAGGAACATAGAGGCAGTATCGAAGATAAAGAAAAAGAGTTTATTAAAAGATACGGCCGGGCTCCTTGACTGGAATCGCTTCCAGAAAGTGTCAAGAGCCCCGAATACAGTTTGCAAAGTGATTTTATAACATTTCTGACACACAAAAACATTTCCTCTTGCCCCTCCTTTGCAGAGGTTTTGCTGTAGCTTTCACTTTCCCCTTATCTCTCAAGTTGTTTACATTTCAGAAAATGGTTTACAGAATATCTCAAGCAACAATGCACACTGTGACCTAACCTTGTAATGGAGACAGGAACTCTGCTGAGCTTTGCTAGCGCAGCATATTGCAAAACACTCTGACTTGCCACACACTTTTGGAGGATTTCTTTTAACACTTTTATAGAGTCTTAAGGCTACCTAGACTGACCCTCCTTCAAAGTCCACATCACTTCCTCTTTACCTATTCTGTGCTGCATTTCCCCTATTAAATCATCTTTTCCATTTTCTCTGAGTTGAACATTGTTTTTCTTTTGTGAGAAGACCGAGCAAAGAAGCCATTGAGTAGTTCTGCCTTCTATTTGTCCCCTATTACCACTTTTCCATCTTCTCCTTGCAATGGTACTACCATCTCTTTGTATTTTCTTTTACTACAGGCATAACCAAAAAAAGGCCTTTCTCTTGTTTTTAATCTCTCTGGCAAGCCTGAGCTCATTCTATGCTTTAGCCTTTCTTATTTTTTGCCTACATGTGCTGGATATTTGGTTGAATTCTGGTTTGGTGATTTCCCCCTTTTTTCCATTTCTTGTACATGACCCTTTTAAATCTTAGTTCAGTTGAAAGTTCTTTAGACATCCACCCTGGTTTCTTTAGACAACTTCCGTTTTTCCTCCTCAATGGAATTGTTTGAAACGGTGCCTTCAATATCTCACTTTAAAGAAACTCCCATCCATCATAAACTCCTTTTTCTTTTAGTATGCCTGACCATGGGATGACACCTAATATTTCCCTAAGTTTACTGAAATCAGCTTTCTTAAAGTCTAGAATGGAAAATGGCAGCAGTGAAGTAAGGAGTGTTTGTTTTGACTCTTCAAAAATTAAGCCTTAAAAGATAAGAACCCCAGAGTTGGATTTTAGAATTGGAAAGTTTTGGAAACTAGGGATAGGCGGTTTGACTAGAGAGGAGCTGAATACTTTATATTTTGAAATTGAGACCTTGAAGCTTTTTAAGTTCTTATCTCTTCCACCAAGTACTGTTTGGATTGATAGTGCAAGTTATAATTGCACTAAATGCCTTGAAGTTTTGTGGAGTGGATATTACTATATCAACAGTCCAGTCCAGAAGTGTCAACAGTTACAGGAAGAGATAACAGTTTGTTGGAGACCTTGCTGCTGATATTCAGTAAATCAGCCTCTGTACTTATTTCTCTCTGTATGTACTTTTGCCATAATTTATTTATCCACTCTGTATATAAACTTATTATAGCCAAACTGAGAGGTGGGAGATGAAAAAAGAGAATAACTGGGATAAATGCTGGCAGCATGGTGTTTACTAGAAAGATGTACAAAGACCTGGAAATTACACTTACCTTGCAAAGTAGTTCTCCAGAACTTGGGAAAAGGCAGAATAAAATCGCACAGTATTTCCAGCAGAAGAAGGAGAGTGTTGAAAATGTGATTGCAAATGTGTTCTGTGAATCCTTGCAGAATGGATCAATCTCTATACCTCCTATATTGGACTGGTCAGTAGATCTTAAAGGGACAATACAAGAATGCAGGACTTTAGGACCTTCATTAGACCTGACCACAGAGTTGAACCTTTCAGAATATATGTCTACTATGACAGAATCACACCGGGTGGATAAAGCTGAAATGAGGGACAAAGAACTTATTGAAAATCTCATGCAGAGACAGATTATTGAGCCTGCTTATAAGGGGTCAGCCTCAAAATATAAACCTTATTTCCATTCAAACTGAAGAAACAGAACTAAGCAATCTTCAAATCCAGGGACAACTCCCCTATGGTTTGTAGTGAATTAGCTCTTATTAAAAATTTTCTTTCAGAAAGTAATGGACTGTTAACAATACTGATTGAGAACTATATAACCCAAGATATGAGATCAAGACTAGGAGGAGCTGACAAATACCCCACGCGAATGCAGCTGGAAGCAAAGAGCACTGTAAGGAGTCATCTCAAATATATTAATAAAGGGATACATAAGGGAGAACATAGAAAGCAGAAAAAAAGTAAAAACATTAAAAATATAAGAAAGCAAGCAAATAAAACACATTGTTGTTGGTCAAGGGAGCTAAGGAGGCTGATTAAATTGCTAGACACATATGCAAGCTCAAATTCGAATTTGGATCTAAGCAAGCTCTCTCAGTGGACCTGTAAGAAGAAAAGTAGAAAGAAAAAGGACCAACCAATGTCACAAATTCACACCAAATGCCAGAGGAAGAAGGCATGATAAAGGAAAAAACAGCAATTACCTTCAATGAGGAGGAAATGCAGGATCCATGGGCAAATATACTTAGCAATATAGGAAAGATGGAGGATGCCAGAAGAAAAAGCATCACTTATATCCTATTGGAGATTGCCATATATTGTTTAGGCAGAGATTTTACAGAGATTAGGTTTACTGAGAAATTGTTTAATAGGAAAGCAGCCATATGAAATAGAAGGATTAATGGATTTCACTGAAAAAGTTAAGGAGCATAATCTGACAATGATAAATGAAGAAAGAGCTTAGGAATAAGAGAAAAATCCAAGCAGTGAAGAAGCTTTGGATAGGGCTGATGCAGTTGAGGAGAAAGGAAAGATCCACATTGGAAATGTACATGCAGCAACAGAGAAACCTGGCCTAACAAATAATGAATACTTGAACAATATGGGGGTCCCAACTATTACGGAATCCCTGGGAAAAAAGAAAGATAGTCCTAGGAGCCAGGTTACAGCAGAAGTAAATTAGATATTAAATAACATCGAGCAAAATGAGAAAGATGTACCCCCGTTACAACTGAACCAAATTCTGGTGCACTCAAGCCTTTGTCCTGGACACATGAGGATCACCACAGAAAAAATCCAACCCAGTGGACAATTTGCCTGATATGATACACCTAGTGATCTCAAATGTTAGTAGACACTGCCCATCTATAGAGATTATTGAACGCCAAGAAGAAAATCTGTGGAATTCAGCCAAGCCACCCACTACTAAAGAGCCATGTCACAACCAGGCAAATCCCAAAATTCCATCTACTAGGGCATGACATGGGCTAAATTGCTCCCATGGCCAACTGAGATTCCTTTCATGGAATATTGCAGGATAGAAGAGGAAACTGGCAGATCCAGCCCTCTTGGATTTTCTAAACAACCACGATATAATCTTGTTACAAGAGATCTGGGCTAGGGAAGACATATTTCTAAATGGCTTCACAGCATATTCGCTGGGAGGAAATCCAAATTCCAGGGAAGGACGACCAAAAGGTGGATTGGCATTACTGATCTCCACAAGTATCCATGTTATTAATACCAGACTTGACCCCTTGGCTAACATTGCAAATGTTCTGCTTATTAAATTCAAGTGGGCATGGTTACTTGTTACAAATGTTTATCTTCCACCGCAACACCAAAATAAATTGATGAAGGATACCTGGCACAAACTGGAAGACTACATTGGCAAGTTAATTTCCCTATACCCGGAAGCCTTTGTTATAATGGCTGGGGACTTTAATGCTAGAACAGGGCAAAATGAGGAAGACTTATATTCGCATTTCCAAATACCTCAGCCTGTAATGGATGAGGCTGTGAAGTTGCCAATTAGACAATCTAAGGATAAGGGTTGTAACTGTGCTCAGCTATGTCTTATACAAATGAGCAACCAGCTGAATTTTGTAGTTGTAAATGGATGTGTTGATGGTGATAAAAATGGTGAGTTTATATTTCTGTCTAGCCTGCGGCATCCACAATTGATTATTTTGTAGTCTCTTATGATTTACTAAGCATGGTCTCCAGATGTACTGCATAAAAGCGTATTGATAGTGATCATTTGCCCTTAGTTTTATATTTAAATTGTGATCTTCAAATGACATACGCAGAACAAAATCCAGTGTTAAATGGAGATATTGAAATAAGAGCCTCTCGTGTTAGATGGTCTCCTAAGCTGGAGAATGATAAAAAGAGCTATTATATTCAGATAGGTGTCTTCATAAACAAAATGTTCTGCTGTCAGCAAACTGCACAGAAATTGTGCTTGGAGAGTTTCAAGAACTGAGTCTGGATTTAAAAAGCTTCTTAAGGCAAAAATGCCTGAACAGGAAATGTGCCTCCTCCAATAATTCAAAACACTGGTTCGATAAGGGATGTATTGTAATGAAACAAGCTCTCGTTGAAAAATATAAAACTTAAAGAGAGAAAAATTTGCTAACAATACCTTCAAAATGGTTTCAGTTAAAAAGGAAATATAAAAAACTAATTAAGATAAAAAAAATACCAGGCTCAGAGAGAGCCCTGGGAAGATTAAATAAAAGCAGCCAGGGAGAAGGATACAACACCTTTTGGAGAATGGTTGCTAGGGGGTGGCCTAACTCCTCAGTCAATATGGAATATTATATTCCTGTAAGTTCATGGGAAGCCCACTTTAGTAAGATATATGAAATAGGGAAAAATGGTCCCCAGAGCAAAAGGGACAATATATGTAACTACCCTGAATGGAATCCTGTAACAGCCTTGGAAATTAAGAGTCTTATTTCCACACTTAAAAGCAGCAAGCCCCAGGAAATGACAACATTCCACCTGAAGTATTCAAATCTAACATAGACTGGTGGGCACTTGTGCTGGCTGCACTATTTACAAGCATCAACCATTCAGCATGCATCCCAGAAGATTGGGGGCTGGCTATTATTATTCCAATCTGTAAAAAAGGAGAACAAACAGATCTAGCAAACTGTGACCTGTCAGTGCACTAAATATCACCAGTAAACTATATGCTAGCCATATACTAGAAAAATTACAAGATTGGCTAGAACAGGAAAATATATTTAATGACGAGCAGGCTGGATTCAGGAGTGGGCGTTCTACTGTAGACCACGCATAAGGCTTGCAACATTTTCTAGACAAGTATACAGCATCTTTGGGGGGGGGGACTTTATGCTGCCTTTGTTGATTTCAAATCAGCCTTTGATCTTATTTCAAGAGACAGATTGTGAGAAAAGTTTGAGGATACTAGTATTGATCACCAGCTGCTTTCTCTCATTCATAGTCTATACAAAAATACTTGACTGAGGGTGAGATGCAGCAGTGCAGGCCATTTGACTGGGCCTATTCCCACCTTTAAGGGAGTAAAACAGGATTGTGTATTAGCACCAACTCTGTTTAATTTTTACCACCCCAGTTTGTCAAATAGATCCCTGTCAATACTGCTTTATGCAGATGATGCAGTACTTACTGTTATCATTGACAAGTGTTGGATTAAGGCATTTGCTCACGGCCCTGGACAGCCACTGTAAAAATGAACAATTGCAAATTAATTATGATAAAACTAAGGTGGCTGTGTTTTCCAGTAAGAGGACAAAGTATGAATGGCGAATAAATCACTATAAAATTGAGCAGGTGACCTCCTATAAATACTTAGGTATAATTTTTCACTCACATGGAACCTGGAGGGTACATTCAAAATGTGCAATTACAAATGTGCAGACAACTGTGAAGGCACTCCTCTCTTTCTTTTATAACAAGAGAGGGCAGCACATCCCCTCAGTAATCCAGGTTTTTATGGCCAAGGTGATATCCCAGATATTGTATGGCTCAGAAGTGTGGGCACTTGATAATTTTGTCCCTTTGGAAGCTGTGCAGACTAAATTCTTGAGGGCAATATTTGGCATCCCGAGCTGTGTTTGAAATGCAACCACCCGCTTAGAAGCAGGACAAATCTCTATGGTTACGTAAACTTCATTTCTAGTTAAAGATGATGTTTGCACCAGTTGGACTGGCTTCACTTACACTAACCGATTCTTATCAATCAAAGTAGAAAAAGTCATTAATTATGAAATTACAAACCTTAGGTTTTTCAACAACATCCATTCAAACCCTAGGGTATACCAAAGCTAAAATAGCTATCTCACAGAGAATTCAAGACGCTGAATTTCAACATCATCTAAGCCAAATGGCATTATATCCTGCTCTTAGGAATAATGGTGGGCTATTTATACTCCCAAATGATTTGATATATCTGACCATTCCTAAATTCAGAAAGGCATTTACACTAGCCAGATTTAATGTTCTACCATCTGCATTGCTGGAAGGTAGATATAGGCCCTTTTCGCACGTGGGGGAACCGAAACGGGGCGGCGCACTCAGGGGCGGAGCTTACCCGTTAGCGTTTTGCTCCATCTCTGCTCCGTCCCTGCTGGGAGCACGGTTCTGCCGCTTCACACGCCGCTGAATTTCGGCGGTGTTTGGCGGCACCCAAACCGGCGACCGGCAGCTTCCGGCGGCGCTCCGCCAATCAGGGCAGTGCGCCAGCCGGAAGCCTGCCCCAGGCAGATCTGCAGAGACGCGCTACCATTTCTCTGCAGATCCTCACCGGGAGCTGCCACGGATTAGCATGGGTGAGTTTCATAAAAACCACCTGGGAAGGTGGTTTTTATAAAACTCGCAACGCCACCCCTGCAGCTGCGCTAGAGCGGTTGGAGGTGTGGCGCCTCACCTTTTCCAACTGCGCTAGCACACCCCGCGGTAAGAACGACCTCCATGCCCGGTCGTCACACCGCGGGGTTTTACCCCCATGTGAAAATGGCCATAAAAAGATCCCTTACAGTAAGCGGGCTTGCCCATGTGGAATGGGAGAAGTAGGGACAGTGGGTCATCTCCTACTTCACTGCAATTTTTATCAAGATCTAAGATCTGTTTATATAACTCCAATCATACCAAAGATCCCAGGTAGGCCTGAGGAATTTTACTTAGACCATCTTCTGTCAGACTGGAATCCCAAGGTCACAACTACAGTGGCAAGCTTTTGCACAGCAGCCATTAACCATCGAAAACAGTTAATGGGTTAATATTTTTATATTCTTCGCAGGTGGGTTTGCTGTTCTTCTCTCATGGTGGCTGTATGTTTGTTTTTTTAAATATATGAATTTTAGCTCTATTTACTTGTTGCTAATGTAAATTGTATTTTATGATTGAAGCTTTTATCAGTATTTTAACAAATTTTAACACAACTCATAGATAGGCTTGTTATCTTTAAGTTTTAAATCTTATCGTCTTAAATTTTACAATTCTAACTCCACTTACTTGTTGTTGATTGTATTTTGTGGTCAATACTTTTAACAACTTTTTAATGGAATCTATTACTGTTTTAACTGTACTTTATTGTTGTTCTAATTTGTAACTTCTGCTGGCTGTTTGCAATAATAAATTAAATGAATGAAAGTCTAGAATGCGAGTCTGATCTAGAATGTGAGTCTGATCTAGAATGCAAGTCTGACTATGCTTGGCTTCCCATTTCCACTGTATAACAAACTCCAGGAGAATATGCTCACTCCCACCTAAGGATCCCACCACTTCCACCTCATTAACCTGATCATCACTGTTGGTTGGATCAGGTCCAAAATATCTGATCCCCTTGTTGCCTTTTCTACCTTCTGGAGAATGAAATTGTCTGCAAGACAAATGAGGAATTTATTAGACCTTATATTCTTGGCAGCATTTGACTTCCAACAAATATCAGGATAGGTGAACTCTCCCATTACTACTATCTCTCTCTATTCTGATGTATGGTCATCTGTTTTAGGAAGGCTTCATCCAAGTCCTCAGTCTTGGTTGGAGGTCTGTAGTGGACCCCCAAAATGACATCCCTGTTTTTTAATATCCCCCTCAATTTTTTACCTAGATGCTCTCAATATGGCTTCCAGGATTTAAGCTGTGAATCTCTTCACAGGTTAAACATCCTTGACATATAATGCTACTCCCCCTCCCTTCTTGTTCTGTTTTTCTGAAATAGATTGTACCTCTCTATTACTACATTCCAAGAGAATGCACCACCTTACAGGTGACTCTGTTACTTGTAGTGTTATTTCCAAGCTCTGCTAATTGGTCTTCCCATGCAAATTCCTTGAAACCTTGACAGCTACTCCCCTCTGCCTCCATTTTCTTTAACAAGGAAAGCCATTTGGGAGTGGAGAAGTAACAGGAGGTAGATGTTTTGCCCATTTCACTTTTGCCATTTCTCAGATAATATATTTGGAACTCCACATGGGTTGGAGTGGGAATAATAGCTTGGTGAAAGGCAGTTTGAAGAATCTCCATGGTGAGTATTCAACCCTGTGAAGATCTGGGGATCTGTAGCATGTACTTACATGATGAGAAGAAATGTACTATGCCTCTGTTTCTTTGCATTTTGATGGGAATATAGATATGTGGTAAAATTCTCCTTGCAGTTTGATGAGCAAATGGTACCAATGGAAGTTTCTCAGTTGATGTCCTATACTCATCACAGCAAGTTACCACTCAGAAAGTAACTGTCTTCTTCGGTCTCTGTACCTCACACACTTGGGGTTTACTGCACCTGCGCAGATCCCCAACAGAAGTTCCAATGCTCTGTAGCTTGACGGAAAGTCCCACCCTTTCCTGTGTAACACACATACCTGGGCCCGCCAAGCTACCACACTCTCAGTTTCTTTTTGTCCGCCATTGCAGACACCTCAGGGATGCAGAGCTCATAGCTTGCTTATCTTCCTTTATCGTTTTCTTCATGAGTTTCTTTTTTTCTGTGCTCATTATTCTTGTCTTCACTTCTTCTGTTTCTTCCTAAATTTTTTTAAAAATAGAAATAATAGGACCTTTCCCTGCTCTCAGCTGCACATGGCCTCTAACTCTTATCCTCAAGCTTTGTGCCTCTTGCAAGCGCAAGGTTGCCCCTCGGACACCCACGGCTTGTGCGTTTACTGCCTTGGGAAGGAGCATAACGTGAGCCGCTGCAAGATTTGTCGCCAGTTTACCACACAGATCCTGAAGAACTGCACTTCTCACCTCTGCTCTTACTGCTGGGAACAATCCCTCAAGGTCCACAGGAGGCTGCCCAGAACATTGCTCTCTTTATGGCATCCACAACGGTCACCAGTTCCAGCAGCCCCAGAAAAATCAGCAGCCTCTGCCGAATAAACCTCAGTATCAAAGGCTCCATGTGCTCCAGACGCTTCCATGCTGGCCCCAGGTACACCCTCGGAAGTGGCTGCAACAGCCCCGACTGTTCCAGCAGCGGCCTCCCCAGAGTCAACGACTGCGACATCGGTACCGATGGGCCCAGAGGCATTGGTACCAACCATTGAGGACCATGAAGAGAGTCACTCTTGTCTACACTCCCTACCATTGGCGCCACATAAGGCCCCTAAAGAAGAAGAGACTGCAGGAAGATGAGAGTTCCTCATCGTGTTACAAGAAGAAGGACAAGGAGAGATTTCCGGCTGAAGTGGCATCTGCCCATGCGACGGCCAGGCCAGAGGGACAGGAATGGGAGGAGCCCTTGTCCTTACCTCCCCTCCCAGACCCTCCACAGGAGACCACCCAGCCTTTGTTGCTGGTAGCAGTTGAGCTACCAAAGCAAAATACCAAACATCCCCCAGCGAAATTGGCCCTGTCAGCTCTGCAGAGGCTCAAGCGGTCCCTGGAAAAGATGTCTTGTCGTGACTGCTCCAGGTCCTGCTCCCACCAGCGTGACCATGGCCACCAGCACAACCCGGACCCGAGACTTCCTCCAGATTGGCCTTAGGGAGTTCTTGGTCTATATTCTTCGATGCAGGCACAACTATTCCTGGAGGGAGGAACCACGACCATACCCATCGTTCTCGCTGTTGTACAGGGACTGGCACCATGAATGGCGGTACCTGCAGGGACATTCTTGACCTCAGTCAGTATCAATGGACATCGAGATCACCTCACCGAAGGGGCCAATGCTGTTGGTACTGTTGCTCATGGTCCTGATCATCCTATCAAAGTCTACCTCGCTCCCGGCCCCGATCATGGTCCCGATATTGATGCTTGGTATTGTACCGATCCCGGAGAAGATCTCGCACACCATGACGGAGCCAATCTCGATGATCATGGTCTTTCTCCTTGGGCTACGATCTGCCCGCCTTGGGTGACGCATCATCACCAGCTCAAATCCCAGTATGCACCTTTTCGCTGCCATCTGGACATGATGCTACACAATGACCAGCAGCACCAACAGGATTGCAGGCTGCTTCCGCCACCACCCCTTTAGTGCTGACTGCTGCTAGTGCTGCTCCCTCTGCACCATCGGTCCCTCCACATGGCCCGCGCTCAGCACCACCATCACAACTGCCCCTCAACTTTCCTTCAGTGGGATCTGTGGAGGAGGACTCGGGAGTGCAAGTCCTCCTCCACAGAACCACATCTCCCAGAGACCCCATCCCCACCAACAGGAGTACTAGTATCCAATTTGGATCTGCCTCTGGAGGACATCAAGCGCTTCATAGATATAGTGATCCACATGGCTAAGGCAGTAGGCCTGGATACCTTGGCACCACAGGTGCCAGCCTCGGACCCAGTCTTCCAGAATGTGGATATGCATCCATTTCCTCTCCATGCTACAAGAGGTCATGAAACAACCATGGGCACAACCCTCATCCCTGCCACCCACATTGAGGAGGCTCGAGCAGGTATATCACATCCAGCAGATGGATGTGGCACACCTTTTTAATCATCCAACACCTAACTCCATTATTGTGGAGGCAACCCAGACCAAAAGGGGCCAAAAACCTCACTCCACCCCTCCTGATTGTGAGGGAAAGCACTTGGACATCTTCGGGAGAAGGTTGTATGGCACAGCAGCACTGGCAGCAAGGGTATCGAACATGGAGACATATATAGCTGCATACCAAAAAGTTTTGTGGGGCACCATTTGGCCATTCCTCTTCTGCATGCCAAGGGGTGACAGATTTGCTGTCCTCCACATCTACCAGCAGGCCCAAGCACTGGTTACCCAACAGATCTAGTTGGCCCGACACGGAGTCGAGTGCTCAGCAAGGGTCATGGCAGGAGCAGTGGCACTGAGACACTTTGCATGGCTACAATCAGCAGGGCTGTCGGAGGACATGCAAAGGAGGATAGAAGACCTACCATCTGATGGCCAGGTACTGTTCCATGGCTCCACCAATGAGGCAACGGAGCAGCTATCTAAAGCCAGATCAACAGCAAAAAGGGTGGGGATCTATCAACAGCAACATCGGTTCTGCCCCCCTTGGTCCTCCTGGTGCAGGCAACCAACCTCCTCACAGCACTCCAGGTCACCTACTAGATCTTTTCATACAGCATCCTCCTACTTGACGTCCTCCCACAGGTCGTTCCGCTAACAGTGCTCTCAACCCTCCAAGAAAGCGCCCCTACTCCGAAGTCTAGATTTTGACTCCTGCAGCAGGCCATCACCAATGAAGCCACTAACTTTGGTTCCCCCCACTCCAACAACAGGGAACCCCAATCTATCTGCCCATCTCACCACCTGGTGGAAGATCACCTCAGATTCCTGGGTCTTAGCAATCATCAAACAAGGTTATGCCATGGAGTTTTCAAGTACTCCTCCCATTGACGTTTTCTGTTCCACACCACCACACACCACCCTACTGGAGGAAGTTGATGTACTGCTCAAGAAAGGGGCTATAGAGAGGCTGCTTCCCCCACTGTGCTCAGACAGGCTATTTCTCCCAGTACTTCGCCATTCCCAAGAAGGGTGGGGGCTTTGCCCAATCCTGGACTTAAGAGGCGTCAATGCTTATGTTTGACCACACAGATTCAACATGGTCACCATAGCGACCATATTACTCTTCCTCAAGAAAGGAGACTTGTTCACTTCAATAGATCTCCAGGATGCTTATCTCCACATCTAAATCCTACAGAAGATTCCTGCACTTATCAATTGGCAACGGTCTCTTCCAGTACAAGGTGCTACCCTTTGGGCTCGCCACGGCCCCAGAATATCACCAAGTGTATGACAGTGGTGGTCGCCCATCTCAGAAACCAGGGAATTGTGATCTACCCTTACCTAGACGACTGGCTCCTGGTGGCGTCCTGCAAGTACAAGATTTACAGGGACCTCCATACTATTCTCTCACTGCTCACATGGCTGGGTCTCTGCATCAACCCAAAGAAATCGGTCCTCTTCCCAAGGCATCATCTGGACTTCATCCGAGTCTCACTAGACTCAGTCAAGAGGAAGGCCTTCCTCGCAGAGTGAGGGCTGGCTGCAGGATGACAGCAAGGAACATACTACAACTCCTTGGATTTGTGGTGGCCACAACCATGGTCACCCCATGGGCCAGGCTCCACATGCACCCCTTCCAGTAGTGGTTTGCAAGGAACTTTGAGCGTCTGAGGGAAAGCCTGTCATGGGCTTCCAGGACCTAGACTCCAATTTGGAGTCTGAAGCAGCAGAACCTGCTCTGAGCCCTGACACAGAGACTGCTACAGCAGAACCTGCAGAGCAAACAGTATCACCACCCAGCCCAGAGACAGATGTGTCAGCCCCAGCAGGGAGCCCTGCTCACTCTGACACAAAGAATGGTCTATCCATACCTACCTTTGCCTAGTGTGGACACCAAAAGGGTCTCCTGTGTCACTACCAGCAAATTTATGCCAAGCACCAATTAATCAGGCACCAGCTGCACTTGTGATAACTGAAGCCCCTGTCAGAGCTGCTGATGACGAGCAGCAGCTGTTGGTCCCTGTGGCTCTGGCTGGAGATGAGTCCTGCAGCTCAAGAGCTCCCCCTGCTGCCATGGACCAAGCAGGCTCGGACGTTCCTCTGCCTGCTCCTTTAGGGCAACAGGGATTCAGCTGTGATCCTGAGGATACCCTGGAGCCTGTGTCGATCAGCCCACAAACAAGGCAGAGACTCAAGAGAGCTGAGCAAAGGGAGGCTTCCTTGATTAAGTTCAAGAAGCAGTGACTGGCCACACCTGTGCCTGAGCTGTATAACTGCCTGCCTGGAAGCTTTCCTTTGCTTGTGGTAAACTTTCTATGAGCCCTTTCCTTGTTTCCAGTACCTGGCTCCTGATACCTTGGATTGATCTCTTGGCTTTTGACCCCTGGATTTTGGACTCTGGCTGTGGCTTTTGCTTGTCACTCAGGCTTAGGTAAATGGACTCCCTATGAGTAATTGCTTGCTTTGACTCCTCCTGACGGGACTCTGCTATCTCTCCCTCTCCCTTCTCTGGGCTGGCTCGCCTCCTGGGTCTCCGACCTTGACAGCACTGACTTTGGAACCTATAAGAACTGAACTTTTCCCTTCTAGCTTTGGTCAGCAATCAACTGACCATTTCTCCCATACATGCTTCTGTTTGCTTCCGTTGCCTGTTATTCTGCTGTTTTGACCTGTGTTTATATTGCCTGCTATTGATTTATGGATGTTGCTGGAATTGCTATTTGCTTCTCATTTGTAAGTTTGTTTTCTTCCTAAAGTAAACTGACTAATCACTTAACTAGCTGAGCTTCTTGACCTGTATTATCAGCTTCTCCTGGCTGCCAGCCCAGCCCAGGCATGGACAAAGCCAATCCAAAAGACTAACTGTCCCACCCCAGGTCTGGGAAACCTTCCAGTGGTAGATGGCAGAACCCAACCTCTTAAAAGGCATACCATTCAGACCTCAAGAACCAATGATGATTTTGACTACAGATACACACAGACAGGCTGGGGAGCTCACTGCAGCTGCCCATGGACCCAGGGTCATTGGTCCAACAGGAAAAAGCATCTCCATATAAATGCGCTGAACTTCTGGCAGTCTTCAAAGTGCTCTGCTCGTTCGAGGACCACCTCAGGGGGAGAGTAGTCCAGTTGGTCTCATACAGCACAACAGTGGTCTCTCAAGTTATGGTTCTGGTTCTTTCGCAGAGGCGTACACCCAATCACGATCCACCTCATGGAGACAGACAATACAGTGACAGACAGCTTCAGCAGGACCAAGGAGCTCCAGCACAAGTAGTATCTCTCTGCTCAGGCAATCAGGATCTCTTCGCCTTGGCCCAGAATTCCAAGTGCAAGAAATTCTGCTCATGGGCTGGATGGAGCAGGAAGTCCTTTGGAGACATCTTCCTCTTCAAGTGGGTGGGGAGCCTCCTCTACCTATTTCCTCTTTTCCTGCTACTGCTGAGGGTGGTGGCTAAGCTGGCGAAGGACCGTTCAGATGCAAGCCTAGTAACTCCCTTCTGGCCACAGCAACCTTGGTTCGGCCCCTTGCTCGACCTTTCCAGGGGCCACTACATGCATCTCCCAACCTCCAGGACCCTGCTGTCTCACTCGGCCGGACAGGTCTTGCACTCAAGACGTCTATCTTCTCCACCTCACCTCCCGGAGGATCCACACGTGGTCTCCCAACTAATCGTCACTGTTCTTGACGTAGCTAGGAAACCCTCTACCAAGAGAACTTACGCATATAAATGGCAGAAATTCTGTGACATCGCAGCTTCTCACTCCATGCTGGCGGTTCCAGCTCCCACAGATGCAGTCCTTTTCCTCCTACACTTGAAGGAGAAAGGCCTTGCCCTTCTTCCGTCAGTCTACCTGGCAGCCATCGTGGCTCACCAGCCAACTGACCCTTCTGACAGGATGCTGTTCACGGACCCAGTCGTCCAGCACTTCTTTAAAGGCCTCTCGCACCTTCTCCCCCCAGTGCTACCACCAGTGCCTACATGGTCACTTTCCCTGGTTCTTTCTCAGCTCCTTCAGAATGTTTTTGAACCCCTGGCATCAGTGGATGAGAGGATCCTAACCTTGAAGGCAATGTTTCTAGTGGCCGTGACATCAGCATATCGCTCCTCGGAGCTGGCAGCACTACACGTAGATGAACCCTTCCTCATCTTCCACAAGGACAAGGTGGTCCTGTGCTCAGACCTCACATTCCTACTGAAGGTCATCTCTGAGTTCCATCTGGGTCATTCTGTTAACCTCCCAACATTCTTCCTGGATCCAGCATCGCCTCTGGAAGGATTTCGCCACACTCTGGACATCTGCCAGGCCCTCACCTTTTACAAGCAGAGGTCGGCTGCCTACTGGCGCTCCAACATCTTCATTGTGTGCTATTGTGGCAGCAGAAGAGGAAAAAAGTTTCATCCCAACGGCTTTCCAAGTGAGTGGTGGAGACAATTTCCATAGCTTACCAGCTTGCAAAGCAGTCGGTCCCAGAACTTCTCCACGCCCACGCTACTCGGGTGGTCTGTACATCCTCCGTAGCCTTCACGGGCTTGCCCCTCCAACATCTCAGCAGAGCAGCCACTTGGTCTCAACCATCAACCTTCATCCGACACTACAGACTAGACTGTAGAGCCAGGGACACACTTTGGCAGGGCAGTCCTGTCCTCCATCATGCAGTGACCTGCCCCTTCTCCTTGGTAAGCTCTCCAGTCACCCAAATGTGTGAGGCATAGAGACCACAGTGAAGAAGAACGGGTTGCTTACCTGTAACTGTGGTTCTTTGAATGGTCATCTGTGCCCTCTCACATACACACACCCAACATCCCCTCAGGTACAGGTCCCTACATATGGTGGACTCGAAACTGAGAGGGTGGTAGCTTTGCGGGCCCAAGTATGCATGTTACACAGGAAGGTGCGGGACTTCCCACCAAGCTACAGAGCTTGGGAACTTCTGTTGGGGACCTGCGCAGGCGTGATAAACCCCAAGTGTGTGAGGGTACAGATGACCACTCGAAGAACCACGGTTACAAGTAAGCAATCCGTTTTTCACCTGCCATTCAACTTTGATGGGCTTAAGCTGAGTCTATTCTTTTTGAGGCATGGAGTGGAGTTTTGAAGCTATAAATTCAGGAGAAAGGGGGAGAGGGCAAATAGACATATACGTCTTGAAAGAATTACTCAAAATACTAGGAACTATAGAAACCTCTTGAAGAGAATGAGAAAAGGTCCTTGTCTGCCTTATTCACAATTCTTAGATGGTGCCCAGTACTCTGTCATTTGTAGTATCACACTAACACTTGTTTTAAATTGAAAAATAACTAAAAAATTCTCTTATGCCTTCCCCTTATGCCACTTGAAGTGCCAAATAGTTCACAAGAAGGTTGCTTTATACCATTTAAACCAGTATTGGTCTCTTCTGACTGGTAGCAGCTGCTTTGAATTTTACACAAAAGGTTCTTCAGGATTTCATAGAGCCATGTCTAGAAATGCCAAGGATTGAGCTGGAAGCTTTTCTATGCTATGTGTATGTTCTATTCTGAGCACAGAGCAACAGAGTCAATTGGCAGCTAATGTTGCATTGAGATTTTTCTCCTCCTTCTTTGATCATGCAGATTTCTCTGAAACTGTGAGTGTTAGTATGTAAAGAACTAGGAATGTCGGTTATTTTCCATTTAGAGGACAACAATGTATTTCCATCAGTATATGTCAGTCATTCAAGGCCTGGACTATGTAACGCATGCATTAGATTCTAAATTTGCTGCTCTCCCATTTGCTCTCCTAGGTGTTATACTTTATATCTTGCTGGTTGGATATCCTCCTTTCTGGGATGAGGATCAGCACAAACTGTACCAACAAATTAAGGCTGGAGCTTATGATGTGAGTAGTAGCTTGTTGCATTTGCTTTCTCTCTGATCTCCGTTACATTGGTGACACAAGTCTTTACCTGGTGACAAGTGTCTCTTTGCCCTATCCATGCTTGATGGAATTTGCTATTGTACCTAAGGGTATGAATACCTCCCTTCTTGGTGATTATGGTAAAGAAACCTCAAATCTCTTCTCAGTTTATCCAGACTCTAGAACACAGACATACAGGGCAGGCGTATGAAGTATATCCTAAATGGTATCAAGGGATATCACAGACAAAACTTAACAAGCCTCAGAAAGTATAGACATGACTTAGTAGGGATTTAAATATCCTAATTTGGATTTGAGCAGAATTTGTGGATCAGCCCATTTCTGGGTTAAACTAATAAACTTTGAGCTTGCATGTTCTCCTTCTTCCCTAACACCATGTCTTCTTTTCCTTTTATGGTCATCCTTTGTTTGCTGTAATATCTGAATTGGAAAACAGTGGTTTATAAAAGCTGTTTAAGGAACAAAGGAAGAAAATCAGCTTTCCACAGAACATTTCTAGAATTATCGGAGTAAACGTTTTGAGAGAGGATCATTCAACTTCCAAAGCTGTTCTGCATTAAAATAATACTTTCACAAAGGGAAACAGAGGAGCAGAAGTTTTAATTAAAACAATGACTTTTAAGTGTTTGAACATACTTTCTGGGTTTTCTTATGCCATGAAGTTCCACAAACACTTCTTTGCCATCTCAATTTTTAAGGTATACTTAAGCCTCTTCTTAATGGTACAATAATGTGTGCCCCATATCAATTGGAGAGTCACTGTATTAAAAAAAAGCCATTGTTTCCTTCCCTTTTATTTTACCAATAAAAACAAATGTATGGAGAAAAAGTTAAAAAGTAAGTAGGCACGAGCTTTCTCAACTATATCACAGAGGATACATAAATCAGACTTTTGGCTGTGAAGCCTAGTATTTTCTACTATAAGAATGGGCAACTGCAGAAGGCTAAAAGGCTGCATTAGCCCCCATTTTTTGCCTTTTTTTAAACCCTAGGAGGCTCTGTGAGCTTCATACCCACAATTTGTCCACCCCTAGTATACTGTGACTGGCCATGACTCTCTAGCAGCTTTTAATGAGAGAACCTGCAGATGAACATTTTACTTTCTGCCTCCAAAGCATGTGTTCTTTGACCAAATGTTGGTCCTTCCTAGGATTTCCAGGCAGAACATACTAACTGGACAGATCTGCCTGTTTTTGCATTCCTTCCAATCTAAAAGATTATTTCACTTTAGGAGAAGTTGGTCCCTTAGCACAATGAAATAAACAGCCCCCTCAGTCCTAAAGATACAGCCCCCCTAATCCTAGAGAGAAGGTTCTCTCTCTGCCTTTTGCATCTCTTTTACAAACCCCATCCAGAACTGCTGTTCCCTGTTTACTGCAGTTATGGCTTCAAACAAAATGAGGCCTTGGGCAATAGAGACTGGGGAAAGGGAAACAATGGCACCTCACCAGCCATTCATTTGCCAGACATTTCCCACAACAGGTCAGACAACCTGTCTTGCACCCTAAAACCAGCCCACTGCCCTTAGGTGCAGTGGAAAATGCTAAGTCATTACAAATCCACTTACCAGCTACTGTGAATACAAAATTTTCCATTCTTGAGGTAAGATTCAGCTGCCAGTCCAGGTTTATATGGAACAATGAGAAGTGTCATCTTGTCCTTTGCTTTCAGAAGCAAAATATCTTAGGCCAACCGAATTGATTTGTTTAAATAACATTCTTAAATAATCCAATAATCAAAGTTACCCAAATGCTGGACAAATAAAAAATGTGGGATTCAAGATACCAATCAAATAGTGACAATAGAACAGGTGAGACATAATCAAGGTAAGAACAACTGCATATAATAATAACCTAGTATAAAAACACCAGCAGGATATAAAATATCAGGAAGATTTGAAAGCACTAAAATAGTTTCTAAAAAACCTGGGAATTTAAAAATTGTTTATAAAACAGTGATAGGTATTATATAAGTCACCATTCTGGCTCTCTTGCAGATACAGGGCAGGGCAATGGCATAAGAACATGGTTCAGATCCTACCTTAGAACAACTCCTTATTTGATACAAATGAAACACCAAGAAGTTTGTGCACATTTGATGAACCTTCTCTCCACATATGAGCAGCTCCAGTCCCAAGTCTAGGATCCTGCTCCAATCTGTGAATGTGATGTGGGTAAACTGGCTCACATGGTTGCTTCAGCAGGTTATCTTATGTTTTCTGTCTATTACATCAAAATCAATATTGAGGAAAAGTTGCTGTTTTATAAAACTTGTGTTTCTCCTTCTATTCCCAAAAAGGTGGTAAACAAAATTAAAAGAATAATAAACATACAATAAAATGATTCAAAGATTAGCCATTTGCAAGTAGATAAGGTATTGCCAGATTTATAAAATTTCACTTGCCTCAAAGCACAGCTGTGTATTGTATGTACTGTATGATGTGGTCATTTTAATCGGAAGTCAGCTAGCACAAGTGTAGAATCTGGGTAGACCCTGGTGCATTTGGCTGTCTTGGGGTTAAAAGGAAATACTGGGTTTGTTGAATGGAAATGATCTTTCACCTTTTAATGCTGATGTATCCTCAAACATAACCTTCCTATAACATCTTCTTATCCCCAGTTTCCTTCTCCCGAGTGGGATACAGTCACTCCTGAAGCAAAAAACCTCATAAATCAAATGCTAACCATCAACCCGGCAAAGAGAATCACAGCTCATGAAGCTCTAAAACATCCATGGGTCTGTGTAAGTGTCATTGCTGTTTCAAGTTACCTGCTGTTTAGTTGATTCTATATAGTAAAAATAGTTATGAGTTTTCCAGATGGTCTTATTCTATCTCCCATGAAGATTCCAAATGTTGCTGTGCTTTAAGGCTACATATGGTGAGTGTTTGAAAAAAAAACAATAATCTCTATAACTGTGTGTAAAGTGGGATGCTATCAACAATGGCCTGCATTATAGCAGGGCTCAAGAATCTGTGGCCCACTGGGTGTTGAAATTTCAGTTACCTAGCCTGGCCAGTGGTAGGTAGTATTTCATTAACTTGGTAACCTGAAGTTACCCATCCTGGTCTACAAAAAATCTTTATAGGTGGCCCATCCTGGGCAGAGGTTTTGCATCAGCCTCATTTGTTAATGTGCATGTTTTGATATCGGCTTGCTGAGTTATGAGAGATAGAGAAATATAGATGTATATGTTATTGGCCTTAAGAACTACCAAGAGCAATGAGGCGCAGTATCCAGATCTTCTGGCAAGACTTGTCCAGCAATTCCAATATGCATTGCATTTATATTCTGTGGAACTGTAAAGGCTGATATTAGTTCCATGTAAAGCAACACATAATAAGGGTATTCATGAGAAATTTATGGGAAATGATATATACATAAAATATACATCTTCAGGTTCTCCACACCCCCTGACATATATGTTATTTTTACAGCGTTCTTTTAACCTTCCTGTATTCATTTTTGTACCAGGTTAGAAGCATCTAACTTCACACAAATTATCCTCTGTTTTTTCTCCTCTTTTTCAGCAACGTTCAACAGTGGCCTCCATGATGCACAGACAGGAGACTGTAGAGTGTCTGAAGAAGTTCAATGCCAGAAGGAAGCTCAAGGTACCAGTAGCTGCTGTTAGCAATTGTGGGAAAAACCTTGTCTAAATATTTAGGAGTTTCCAGTGCTGAATTCTTTCTAAAATGTGTAACTTAAGATGATTTTGTGCTTGTGGTTCTGTGGCTCTGTCATTCTACTCTTTTTCGTGTCAAGTAAGTCAGCTTTTCTTCCCTGATTGAGTCTTCTGCTCATAATCATCGTTTCTTCTTCTCTGTGACTGATTTACACTTTCAGTGTTTTAATCTAGCTCTTCTTTTTCTCTATGAGTTATCTTATCTTCAAAACAAAGAGTGCCGCAATCTGGTGTGAATGCCAATCAGAATGTCCCTTTTCTCTCTCCTGTGCACTTTTCATCGTTAATTTACTTCTTCCCTGTCTGCTGTTCTGAAATCGCTCACTTTTTTCTAGTTCTATGGTTTCATTCAACCTGATTGTTTTATCATCTTCTTTCCCTCTTCCTGCATTTTAAACTTTCTGAACTATGGATCTGCAACCACAGTCTTCATCTGTGGTCCTTCAGTTCCCTTCAGTCTGAATTTTGCCTCTTACGTTCCACTGAGGCTGCTTGCAGATTTCCGCTGTAGTTTGTGGTTCTTTGAAAAAGAAAATGCTGCCTTCTACCTTCCCTTGACCACTACCTTCTGTGCTATTGATTGTTATTCTTGGCTCCCTCTGTCCTCTGTTTTCTGACACACTTTGTATTCAGTTCCATCTCTGCCTCTTTCTGTTGCTCTTCTTAAAGTTCCCTGGTCTTTATTTTCATATTGACACATCAGTATGTATCTGTATATGTATCTGTGTTGCTCTGTGTCCTGTGATGTTTCCTTCTTGATGTCTGTCAGTCCTCTCTAATTAAAAATAGTGATGCAGTCCATGTCCTTAATTCTTCTTGTTCAGCTGTTCCTGAAATTCCATTATCCCTTTCACCATCCATTGCTAAAACTCAGGCCTGATGCAACACATCCTTGGTAATCTTCATTTTGTCTTTCTAAGCTGTGTTTTTATATATTTTGTGCTTTAATGTGACCCTGTTTGTGGGTATTTCTTAGGAAAAAAACAGCATTGAAATAACTTCGTAAATAAATGAGCAATTTTTTAAAAATAAGTTCTTCATTTACCTTCTTGCTATTATCATCATAGTCCTGTAATCACAGTAATTCACAGTAGTCCTCTATGAGCATAATAATGCCCACTTGATAATTTGCAAAATTCCTGTTTGACACTTATGTTTAGAACGAGGGTGGGGAACCTTTCTCTCTCTCTTTTATTTTATCAAGTGCCATTGACTCACAAGAAAAAATGTCTATTGAAGCCATGCCTAAATCTTAATTAATGAACTGTGTTATAGGTTCTAAATTATATCATTGTTGTTGTTGGATTCCCTCAGGTTGATTTCCATTTGTGGCAGCCATAAAATAAAGCTATCACAGGGTTTTCTTGGCAAGATTTGTTCAGAGCAGATGTGCCTTTATCTTCCTCTGAGGCTGAGTGAATGTGACTTGCCCAAGGTCACCAGTGGGTGTCCATAGCTGAGCAGGGATTTGAACCCTGGTCTCCAGAATCATAGACCAGTGCTCAAACAACTACGCCACACTGTCACTCAATTGTATGATTACTACTACGAATAAGTATACTTTAATGCCTAGGAAGAAAGCATGGGAGGTCTCTCCTCATGAGACATTGAACTACCCTGGTTGGAATCTGCTGATTAATCAGAATTACTATCGTCTGTTAGCTCCAGTAAAGAATATAACCTACAGACTAGCAAGACTGATAGTGTAACTACTCCTGGAGACAGAGAAACAACTAAAGATACACACTTGTCTGTTTTATCAAGGAATATTTCCACTGGAGCAGGAAGCGGCTGGGTTGTGCACTGCTGCTAAGACAACTCTTTGAATGCCTTGGCAGCCGTGATACCTGACTGATTGGTCTCAGCCTGTCCCTTGAGGGGAAAAAGCTTATTAGAAATGTTTGTGGACCAGATGAAAATGAAGTGTGTGTCTTGTGTGAGGAGGAGGGACATTTAGTTCCTAAGCTAGAAATTCCCCATCATAATCTAAAAGTGGGTTGCACGGAATTTTGTGGTAAAGCAGCCATGGGCCTTTACGTTGGCTCTTTGTTGTTTTTTGACATCAAAAGAATGACAATAGTGAGGCAGTTTCCTTCCTTCTTAGTTTCTCATGACCCCAAATAAATATTATTACCCTTATGGACACTGGTAGAACTAAGCACAGAGGTTCAAGAGCTGGTTCTTCTTGTAATTATGTTTCATAATTATCTAATTACCTCATAACATCTTGTATAACTACTGTAAACTATTTCATTTACATTCGGTAGTACTATATTAACAAAATACTAGAATATACAGTCTAGGATACAAGCATTTATCTTTGATACCCACAAACCTCATATTGACTGAAGTAATTTATTTAAAAAGATATATCTAACTAGACCTCTCACTAGAAACCCTACAATGCAGTCATTCTAGGATATTGTAACTTGCACTGTTGTAAACAAGGTTTCCAAATTTCAACTTCTTGCCATTTACAGTTTTCTTTCATAAATAAATAAAAAATCAAAGCTATTCGTTGTTGACATTATAGTATATATATATCCCCCTGCCAGTGTAGTACAGTGGGTCTCTTGCTGTCCCACCACCAAAAAAAAAAAAAAGTCCACCCTGCCTTTTTCTGACAATCCATGTTGCAGAGGAGTAGAGTTGTTAGTAAGTTAGTCCTAGCAAGGTCTTTGTGAGAGAATGAAAATGGAAATGACAATACACTATGATACAAGAAATTGTGTGTTTGTAAGTGGATTCTGCAAGCATCCTTAGTTGTGGGACGTTTTTATATAATGCCATATACTGAAATTCTCACCAGCACAGAAAAATACCTTATAAGATGACTAGTGTAAAGTTTTTTTATTCTTGTACTTATAGATTTAATGATTGTGTGGGAATTTTTAAAATCTTGAGAAATAGGAAATCCAAGTCCCTAACACTATGAGAATAGATCTTTGTACTGACCTTTGTTAGCAATGTAATCCTTAACTATATGGATCCAGAGTTGGATTAATCAAAGAAGTAGAGCAGTGTAGTGGTTATAACAGTGATTTCCACACTTGAGTCTCCTAATTTTTTGGACTTTAACTCCCACTGGCCCCACCCAGAATGGTCAATGATCAAGAATCGTAGGAGTCATAGTCCAGCAGTATCTGGAAACCCAAGTCTAGGAAGCACTGTGTACTGCATCTAAATGTACTCAAGGGATCTTGGCTTCTTTGAATCTCTGTAAAATTCACTGCATAATTTTAAGCCTGTCCCACAGTCTCAGCCTAACCTGTTCCAGGTATTTCTTGTGATGATGAAATGAAAGAATACCGGCATTCTTCGGAGCATGGATAGGATATCACTATAAAAAATACAACCTTTTTTTATATGAAAAGAGATACTGAACAGATGGAAAAGGCAGAAGAAGGAGTTAACCAAACTGATCAAAGAGCTGGAACAACACCCATATGAGGAAAGGAAAGTTTACAACACTGGATTATCTGGAACAAAAACAAAACAAAGCTAAACAAAAAAAGAAGAAGAAGAAGTGGGGATCTGATAGAGAAGTGTAAAACTATGTATGATATGGAAAAAGTGGACAGTGCATTTTTCTCCATCTGTTATACTTTTAAATAATTCTCTGTCATAATTTTAAAAGCTCTGGTCAACCAGTAAAGCTGAATAGTGGGAGATTAAGGACAGATAAAATAAGCATTTACTCACACAGTGTATACTTATGCTGAAGAATTCACCACTACAATACGAAGATGGCTCGCTGCTTGGACAACAGGATTAGGCAGTTTCATAGAATATAAGGCTAATAATGCTTACATATATATTTTCTGCAGTAAGACAGTAAAAATGCCTCTGCATATCATTTGCTAGGAAGCACAAGTAGAAAGGCTCTGTTGCACTGATGTCCCCTGATGCGGTCCCCTTAGGCAACCTGTTGGCTAGTTTGTGAAGAGAATTCTGGAGCAGATGGGCTTTTGGTCTGATCCAATTTATCTCTTCTTACATTCTTGTGTTACATTAGAGAACGAAATATGTTCACTAATCCATTTTACCCACCAAACTGAAGGCACAACCATAGCCTAAAGTATATTTCTGCATAAATCATGGATGCGGTGTACTTTTTGCACTAAACACATGACTGTTTCCCTCTAACAGCTGTTTTCTCAGCTAATGGGAAATGTTTAAAATGCGAAAGAGATGCATTCTAACACGCCAGGCTCACAGTGATCTTTAGGGCTCTGAAAATCCTCCATTATAATCTTTTGCATTCAGGCAAGATTATTCCTAGCCAAACCCTTGTAATAGACTGAGCAACACTTCTGTTTCAGGTCCATCAGAGGGACTTCAGAATATTGGACACAGAAAATGATTATGCTATCCTCTCTGTCTTCCTCAATAATCTTCTGTTGTGTGTCAAAATTTGTAAAAATCCCCTGTGGGGAAATATACATACATATATATATATATATATATATTTAAAAAACTGTCTTTATTTTCTCTTTTAGGGTGCAATTCTTACCACAATGTTGGCAACAAGAAACTTTTCAGGTGAGAGCTTTGCTTTGCTTAATGAAGGGAAAAGAAAAATATTCACATCTCAGTAGTTTTCATTCCTTTTTTAATTAAAAAAAAACTGTTCTGAGGCATTCTTTAAACAAGGGCATCACAAACACAACCACTGTTGAAGCTGCTTAGTATAGATTTTATTAATTAACCTTAGGCTGCAGTGTGACATCCATCCTCTTTCTCTTCTTACCCTGCTTCTCTCTGCCATGACAGGATTGTGATGTGGAAAGTTACACATTGGGACCAAGAGCAGAACACAAACTGATTTATTTTTGCTGACAGGATATCAAGCCCTTCTCTGGACATCAAACCAATAAGACACAAACTGAGTTATGTCCTGGAATGCCCTTCTACAGGCCTTCTTTCAAGAGCTATGGCTAACATCTTGCTAGGCCTCCCCTGCCTCTGGACACAGACGCTCCTCCTTTGCTTTTCATTTCCCTCCTTTTACAGAAGCCTTACCCACACAGACAAAGCAGTTTGATTCAAGCTCTGATCTTCAGAAATACTTAGTGAACAAGGGTTTCCATCTCTCTTGCCTACCAACCTAAACCCCTAGTATGTTTCACTCCACGTTGCCATTGAGGAAGAACAACAGTTCCTGGTTTCCATCTTCCAGATTATGTGTAGTTTTATTCATCAAACACACTTATTTCTCTAGTTACCTAGCTTGGTCACAGTATGATTCTGAATATAGCCAATAGCTTTTTGGCGTAGTATGACTTTTGCCCCTCATCCCACTCCATCAAACTCTTTTTGTTCCCTCCTTTCACCTATGAAATGATGTTACTACTATTCAAGTACTCTCTCAATTTCATTAGGTCATCTAGATCTAGAAGAATCTTGGCATTGTAATATTATGACTGGTCATCTCAAAAGTACACATGTTGGCTTTTGGTGTATTATATCTTCTGGTTGGTTTTACCTTAGAATAAACAATTATATGTCCTCTCCCCTACCCATTCCTGTTTCGATTCATGACCATCATCATGGAGGCATTTATTTAAATGAATGAATTACTCTTGTCATGGAGAGATGAGCTGCCATCTCTGGCTAGAAAAGTGACAGAAATGTTTACTGTTTAATAGATCAGACAATGTAAGATGGCTGAGTAGATTCCTCAAGCAAGAATCCACCCACTCACACTGTTTCTCCCTCCTCACTCTCCTACAGGGCTTTCTTTTCCCATCATTGTTCATGGACCTAATCAAGGCACCATGAATTTACAGCAATGACACAATCCATATTCTGTAATGACAAGAACTAGTTCTGTAAGCAGGGAAAATAACTTTCCTGATACTGCATAAAATATATTGTATCAACAACAACAACAAAAGAATTCAAATTTGATGGGAATTAAAAATTTCTGGGCAGAAATTGGTTTGTGATTGGAAAGCAATCAAACTGGGAAGGGAAACTGGAAGCAGTATTATCTTGAAGATGTTAAGGGGAGGAAGACAGTTAAAGGTTATTGGAAGAAGGAGTAATTTTTTGCAAATAAAATAAATCCCACACTTTTTGTTCTGCTCCAAGCCTCTTGGTGCCTGTAGAGATTCACTGAATCTCCTGGAATTTCAACTTGGGAAGCCCCTGGATTCTAATCCCTGCCTGATCTTCACAGCTGGAAGATAGGTGATCAGTATTATACACCTGCTATTTACAACCTCCCTAATTCTATAACAACTGCCAAATTCTACAAACTTTTCTGTAGTCAAAAGTTTCAGAGCGAACAACATCCCTAGGTAGTTCAGAGGCCTCCAGACCTGGCGTTTGCTAAGTGATTTCTCAGTCAATGGTGTAACAGAATAATAGCTTTTTTAAAAAGCAGAAGCAATATTAAATATTAATATATCATGTGATCATTGTGTTTAACACTCTAAAGAAGCTTTGAAACCACCTTCAGAAGTGGTGCATGGATCACATACTTCTTCCACTGCATGATGTTTTCCAGCTCTCGCAATCTCAGATCCTGCAGTAAGAATTATTCTTTAATGTTCTACACATCTTACCATTCCTTGTACATTTTCACAGCATGGGATTAATTCTCATGGCATGAGTACCCTTCCATGCCCTTCCTTGAGATATAAGATTCAGTAGCATCAAGAATATCTTCTTAGGGCTTACGCTTGATCCTTTGACCAGGTTACGCTGTTCCAGCCTAATGTTGCATGGGTGTGTTTTCCAAACAGAGGAAGAAAATGTTTAGGAATAACTTTTGATTGGATGGAAAAGATCCATGGATTGTGTAAAAGTGAATGCACATTTGCTACCAATAGTCACGTCTCTACATCTCAACTTTAATTCTAATCTTTTTCTGCTTCCTTTGTCTCCTTTCTTTTCCCCTTTTTATTTTCCCTCTGTCTTTCTCTTTCTTTCTGCTCTTCTCTAACTTTTCCCCATCCCTTTCCCTATTTGCTATTCTTTATTTCTTTGTTTCCCAACCTGGTGCTAACAGTGGGCAGACAGACCACCGCTCCCGCCACAATGTCTGCAGCAGCTTCCGGTGCCACCATGGGGTTGGTGGAGCAAGGTAGATGTGTCCAGAAGAGACTCTCCTCACTTCCCCTTTCTCACTTTGAAATGAGTGCATGTGTCATTTACCATTACCCTTCTTATAACTAGTAGCAAATACTGTCAGGACTACCTCTGAAGTTGTTTGCAGTGGTGACAGTTCCTGCTCATTCCATCAAATTAATGTTTGGAAACAGTGTAATGGAAGGGTGGTATAAAAATGATCAGTAAGAATCCCATGTTCTGAGTGTAAATAAAGGAAAGGATTAGTAGAAGAGAATACGAATGGTGGGTTCATTTTAGAATGATTTGTAGAGGTGTTACAGGAACAGCCTTCAGCTTTCTTGGAGGAGTTTTATGTTTGGCCATTATTGTGCCACATTTTCCAAACAAAATACCTGCATGTATACTATCTAGTATCACAAGTGGCTATTAGTGAAAATAATAGGCAGGTACCTAAAAAACAGATGAGCAACATTAAAGAAAAGTCTGTGTTTCTTATATGAGAGGCACTTCACCCAGAGCTTTGGAAAATTAATTTTTATACTATAAATCCCAGAATCTCCCACAGACAGCATCACCAAAAGAATTCTGGTAGTTGTAGTACAAAGAGGTCACTTTTCAAAGTCTGATTTTACCCATCAATGAAAGATCAGTCCTTTTTGTCTGTTGTAGAGGAAAAGCTCTAAGGTCAAGTGTTTACATCCTAATAGGAAAAGCACTGCCAGGGTGAATGCAATTTCACACCATTTTGAATCTAAATAATGCCAATTCCTAAGTAAACACTTAATAAAGAGGCTCCATCTGGCACCTTTTGTCTGGCCAGTGCCACCTGGTGAATGAAATCAGGTTTTCTGAACAGTCCAAAAGCCATACCTGAAAGAACTGAATATGACGTTTTATCTAGCAGTTTGCCCTCGAAGACTTTGTTGGGAGGCCGACTTGTGTGAGGCAACCTTTCATTTCCAGTGTTTTGGTTGTCTTTAAGGGGTGGTGGATGACTCAGCTTCCACAGCTAAGCTACTGGGGGCGCAAGGAGTGTGGAGTGAGAAGAACATGATGTCCTGACTGGGATAGAGATTCTAACCCCCGAGTGGTTCTGTTCATAATCTGAACAAGTTGGCTAATGGTTTTGCATTTTTAAATACTCACAGCATAGTTATTTTCTTTTCAGTGGTCAAAATAACTATACTGGAGTTGTTTAATTGGCAGCAGTGAAGCACAGTTACTGGCATTTAGTTCCATTTGTCATGGCAACACTTTGGGTGCTGCTTCTTAACAGGCAAGGCAAATTGCCTTTGATCCTTTCACAGGAATTTCAGAATGTTATGTACTTTGCTACCTGGCTATTCACACTGATTGGGAACACGTACATTGATAATGTAGTAAGCATAGTATTACGTATGTATGCTTCAAAAACTTAACTTAGTCATTATTTGCTATACCATTACTTCTTATAGTAGTTGGAGTAAGTTAGGTTCTTTCCCACACAGAACTACTGTTCACCTAAATATCAACTGTAGGTGTAATTTGCTTACAAAAGTGGTAAACTTTTATCTTGCTGAACTCAACTGCAAAGGCATATGTTCTGTGCATTGCTGAAAGTTCAGTCTATGTTTCATAGAATCATAGAGCTGGAAGAGACCACAAGGGCCATAAAGTCCAGCTCCCTGCCATGCAAGAATACACCACCAAAGCATTCCCAAAAGATGGCCTCCAGCCAATGTTTAAAAATCTCCTAAGGAGGAGACTTCACTACACTCTAAGGCAACATATTCCACTGTCAAACTGCTCTTACTGTCCAGAAGTTCTTCCTAATGTTTAGATAGAATCTCTTTTCCTAAGTTTGGAGCTCTGTGTCCCAGTCTCTGAAGCAACAGAAAACAGACTTGTTCCATTCTCCATGTGACTTCCCTGCAAATATTTAAACATAGGTATCATGTCATTTCTTAACCTTTTTTTCTCCCCAGGCTAAACATACCCCGCTCCCTAAACCAGTCCTTCTAGGGTATGGTTTCCAGGCGTTCTATCATTTTGGTCATCCTCTTCTGGACACACGTTTCATGATTTGGCTTTCTCTGTGCTTCTATTTATGCATCATTTAGGTCAAGGAAGTGCAAAGTGTGGCCTATAGGTCAAATGTGGCCCCACGGAGGTCAAAAATTTGTGGGGTTTTCTTTTCATATTTCATATTTTCCTCCCCCCCCAGATGACCCCAAACACTGTCTAAGGGCTATGGGGGCATTTTTACCACATTTTTGACCTTCTCTGGGCCAAAGACAAGCCTTTCTTTAAAAACAGGAAGCGAATAGAAAGTGACTTTCAAGTCACTTCCTGTCATAAAAAAAAAATCTGCTGGCCCTAAAATGGCTCAGGAGAGGCAAAAATGTGACTCCTAGAGTACATTTGGGGGCAATTAATTTTTTTTCCAGAAGGTATGATCCTCTAAGGTCCTCTGGCCTCCCAACAGTTACCCACCCTTAGGTTTGTCAGGTTATGGGACAGAGCTCCTGTAACTGAGAAGGTCAGGGAGTAGGATGAAATATGGATGAAAGTACCATAAAGCTGGTAGACAAAGGTACCCATCCTCTCTTACCCTCTAAACCACATATTTCAGCTACAGTTGTCCCAACCTAACCCAACCCAAACTATTGCCTCACATAGGGAAAGAGGTACAGACATAACATAATGGGTGCTTCTTGTTCCTTTCTGCCGCTCTCCATGAGCGAGGCAGTAACCATGTTGGGAGAGGACAGCTGTTGGGTCCACCGAGACCAGACTTACTGATTACTTATTTCATTAGTGTGAAGGTATTGTGGAGGACTTTTTTTTCTGTCATGGACACTTGTGTCATCCTGATATTGTGATCTAAAATGAATTTGTTTTAAACTTGCAATAAGAGTTACGCTTAGCAAGTGTGGTTCAACACCTATCTCAGAAAGGAAATTAATTATGACTTAATTTTTATTTCTACAGTTCTGACTACACTTGGATCAGTGGGAGATATTTCCACTGATTTAAGTATGTCTGATGATTATTAGACTTCTTATCTTCAATTATATAATTATATCTTTGATAATATTTAATCCCTTTGGTTAGGGGCCAGCCTGCAGCTCAGTCATAGATCCATTACTTAGACCTTGGACAATTATTATATGTAAACCTCAGTCAGCCATGTGTAAATGGTAAAAATGGCAAGCTGGAAGTGTTGCTGTAGGGATGGATGAAATAAGGTTTGTAAAATTAAAATACTACATATGTGCTTATTGCTCACGGGTAGTGTGGAAATATATCTGAAAACATGAAGCAGCTCAGGTTACAGAGAAAATAATAGTGGAGCGGGGGGAATTAGCCACAGAATAAAGATATAGTTGTGAGAACAGATCCCTTTTGTATCCAGTCCACATGGACAGATCTTGGGGCATGCAGACAAGGGTCCCCTTGATACCTTTTTCATACCAGTTTCCCAGTGAATGCTTGTTTTAGCCATTGCCCTGTCTGCACCCCAGCTTGGCCTGCAGGTTGAATGTGGTAAATGGTGCATGACTTCTGTGTGATCCAGGTGCATGCTCCAGGACCTTGTCCAGTCTATTTTTTCCTCCTCAGGAGATGGGGGAGGGCTTCTGCTTATGTCTGTGCTCATGTTGGCACTGCATGTGGGAAAAGTGATCTGCATGGCAGCAGTGGTGTGGGCTAATCTGAGCTGTCTGGCGATCTGGAAACACTACTTAGGGATGCAGTGTGAACAAAATGGAATAAGAATCCAATACGAAATTTACAGCACCACATTACAACACAATTACAGTAATTATTGTAATGACATTTGTTTTCGGAAGTTTCCCCAGGTATCTGGGCAATATATTTTGCCCACAGAAGCTTACAAATACCAGCAAAAAGATGACTTGGCAAGTAAAAGTTTAAAAGAGGTGAATCTGTCTAACAACTATAAATTGCAAAGGAGTCAGTGTGGAAGTAAAGAAATAAAAATAGGTTCCAGATAAAGGGAAGGCTGAAAATAGATTCAGATGACTGGGTATTCAGCAAAAGTGATAGACGGCAGCTGCTTAAAACTTCCACATAATCCTCCAGCAATATCAGTAGAATTTGGCCTACTGTTACCTGCAAATAGCACTCCTTTAATACTTTACATACATTTTTTTCGTTATAATGATGTTTTTAACCTTTCAGTCAAATTTTGATTTAATTTGTGACTTGATTTAATTTGGGACGTAATTGCTCAAGGCACTCTGTGTGTTATTCTTCTATGGCAAGACTATAGTACCCACCCAACTTATTTTGCAATCGTATACACTAACCTTCCTCAACCTGCTGCTTTCTGCAGGTATAAGACAACAAGTGCTATCAGTCTCAGACAGTATGTCCATTGGCTGTGGTTGCTGAGAATGGTAGTAGTGTTAGTTCTGTAGGATGCCAGTTGAGGGAGGCTGTTTTATATGTCTGGGAATAAGTGCCATTTAACTTAATGGGCCTTATTTTTCACTAGACATATCTAGGAATGCGTTTTCAATGTAGCTTGCCTTGTATTTATATGAATTAAGTAGCAGGAGGGTGGGCATAACTATGTGCCAAGGAAAGCTTTGTAAACAGAAGATCTTTTATTCGAGATTTTAAAAACTTGAAGAAGAGTAAAAGAAAATCTTACGAAATATCCCTGAAAATTTCATAGTTCAATCCCAGTATTGTTAGTCTGAAAGGTCATGGTGCAAGGACTTTGCTGTAGCCAAACAAATCTGGTGAGAGGCTGCCTTGAAAACACATGTATGCCATGTTATATTCCAAGGTGAACTTAGAAACACAATGGCACATTAATTATTTTATTTCTTTATTTTATTTATTACATTTTAAACCACCCCAATAAAATTATCCGGGTGCATACACGTAATATAAACATATAATACAAGGTAGGAAGAAATTAAGAAACAAAACCAGATAAAAGCAAGATAAAACCGGCAGCAGCATGTGATAAAACCAAAAGTGAGACTTAGCAGTAGGCATAAAACAGTGTAAAGCATGAAAATCAGTTCACAAAATGGCTTAGAAAATAAAAAGTGTTTCGCTTATCACTGAAAAGACTTTAATATGTGATTGAAGCGAGTCTCTCTAGAGAAGGCATTCCCACACACAGTACCACCACTTAAAAGGCTTCCATAGTGTGTGTGAAGAGGAGGAGAAACAGTTGTCGCTGTTGTTCTTATATCCTGCCTTTCTTCTTTGTGGTCTCTGTGACTCACACAAATGAGTCTCTGCATCTGCACAGTGTGCCTTTCAGAAACTTCTAGAGCCCTAGAACTAGCATTTTGGTGATAATCCCGCCCCCTGCCCCTAAGGCTCTATAGCGTGATTTCCCACCAGAGTCCCCAGTTCCTTTTTGTCCACTGTGGAAGCAGCACTATTAAGAGCCTTCTTTGTTTGTCTTTTAATCCATAGATACTGATTTCAGCTAACAGTTTCTGGTTCAAGGTTTGTCTAGCATTTTGGCATTGTCTTTCTCTTCTGATCTGACCTCAGCTTCTCGATACTTCATTCATCTTTCTCCCGTTGGCTTCATGTTTCTGGTTTATGGCATCAGTGGTGTTCTTCAAACACTGCTTGATCTGCAGTGGGAAGATCCCTGACAGGGATGGACTCTCAAGGTGCTTCCTGTGCTTGGGTGAAACCGACAATATGAGTAACTGCCCTCATTATCCCCACAAACCAGGCAGAACAGAGTGGCCCATTTTAAGGCCTTGTTGTGGGAGAGAGCTCTTAACATGACTAATATGGCCTTGATGTCAAAGTTCAGGCCCCTGCTTTGGCCTCCAAGCCTCCTAAGTGCCTTCCACAGCATCCTCTTCTTTGGTCACATCGACATCTCATCACTTGGACTCCAGAGACTGTCATAGGGACCATCCTTATTCTATTCCTGGAGCTCACTCCTCTGCTCCTTCTTCCACCTCAGCTGACAGTACTATTCGATCTCCAAGAACAGTACTGTCAACTCTTGGTTGGTCAATTTCCAAGGAGTTGTCAAAGAGGAGGAGAGACAAAAAGAATAAGAGGATAAAAGTACTTTGTCCTCAGGAATTTCTGTTCAGAGGTCTGAGCAGCAGTACCTGTTTTCTCAAGGGCCTGTTGTCCTCCAGGACTCAGGAAGCTCAGCTAAAGAAGTATCACCTACAGGGCCTTCCACAGTCATGCAACAAGAGCCTTCTCTGCTTGAGCAAGGGCCATCCCTCACTGGGCTTGGCGGAGTCTAGGGCCACTTCAGGTGGGGAGATTATTTAATCTTCGCCCTCAAGATGAGTCTCCCCTCTAGTCTCAAAGTGAGCCTCCCATCAACATAGTCACTCAGCATCTCCTTCAGGTTCTGAGTCTCCATCTTGTGAGGTTCCTGTCACTGAAACATAGCCTAAAACCTGCCATTCTCCAGCACCTTGTCCTCAGTGCTGTGAAAGGCAACATTCCAGATTGTGATGGAGGTCAGTATCACCTACTAGATCCCTTTGTCAACACAGTTGATCTTAAAGAGATGAGATGGTCTCAAAGTAATTGCTCCTACCATCACAGGTTGGCCCGACCTCATTGGCACCGTAGCTATGTGATATTAGATACTCACCTTCTGAATCCAAGGGTTACTCTGTCTCCTCTGATAGTTACTATGGACTGCATTGACAGCATCATCACTACCACCAACACTACTCTCCTCAGTGTCAAGCACATCCTCCTCAACATCATCACTCAGCTTCTGCATCTTCACATTCTTGAACACTGAGGCCTCCATCAAAGAGAAGACACCAGGAAGCTCCTGTCCTGGATCCTGCATCAACACAGCCTTCTGCTACAACCACATTGGCAGAGGTTCTGGCAGAACTCTCTCAACCTCAAGCTTCTGACACCATTCCAGAGATTCGTCATCACTGATCCCACCCACCCTCTTCATTTTCCTCTTCCTCTTCAGATGCATCTACTGGTGAGCCCAATCCCAAGATCCCAGATGTATCTGTGCCTCAAGGGGAGCCCATTTCTCCTACAGATGATGTGCGCGCTTTCTTTGACCAAATGCTGAGAATGGTGAAGTCTGAATCTTCAAACTGAACATCAAAGAGAGAATGTCTAGGATCCGATTTATCCACAACTACAGGATCAAGCCCTACTCCTGGATTGTTACCTCTACTTCCATACTTGCTGCATGTGTTTAAAAAGTCATGGGGCTCTCCATCCTCAGTGTCTTCCACTCCAAAAAAGCTAGACTCTCTCTATAAGATCATTGAATCAGGAGCTCATTGTCTGGCTCAACATATTAAGCCAAATTCTCTTATTATTGATGCGGCGCAGGCCAGGACCTCACAAAATCTCCACTCCACTTCGGCAATCAGGGAGGGCAAGAAGCTACATGGCTTAGGAAGAAAGCTTTACTCAAATGCTGTCTTCCTACTTTTGTATTGCTAACGATAGCATCTGAATGGCTGTCTGTCCACAGTTGCTATGGGACAAGACTAAAGTCTTCACAGATCAGCTTCCTGAAGATGACCAACAAGTTGCCGATGTATTCCATGCTGAGGCTTATCACCTTACAGCTCAACAGATCACCACAGCTTGTCACATCATGGACTGCTTTGGGAGAGCTTTTGCTGGCATGGTATCCCTCTGCCAACATGCCTGGCTGCAATCTCTGGTTCTCTCTCAACAACCCAGTGTGACTGTAGAGGACCTTCCATTTGATTCCACTGGGCTGTTCAATTCCACTACGGATGCGTGTCTTGGACACACCCAGAAGATGAGAATGACAGTGAAGAAGCATGGTATCCAACCTCAGCAGTAAGCCTATTGCTACTGCTATCATTGTTATCAACAGCCATCTCATTAGGCTTATAGCCCAACTCCTATAATTCAAAGATCCTCTCAATCCACAACCCAGCAGTCTGCCTCATTCTGCCTGCCTTCTTCTTGATACTACACCACCCAGCATAAGAAGAAATAACCTGACTTTTTGAAGCATTGTGTTTGATAGTATCAAGGACGATACAATACCTGCCGATACCACCTCTGTCATCTCTATATCATCAGATGCTTCCACCGTAGATACCATAGTTGACAACGTATACTCTCTTTTGATACCTACTACTTCGACATCGGTACCAAGCCCCTTCACCCGTCCCTTCTGGGGCAGATTGAGCAAATACCATTGGGCTTGGACTTCCATCACAACCAACGCTTGCATGCTCAACATCATTGCCAGGGGTACACCATAGAGTTTCGGAGACTTCCCTCCATCGACCGCATCCAGTCTAGCTGCTTGTCTCAAGTCCTGACACTCTGCTGTTGAAGGGATCCATAGAACTGATCCCTTTGTCAGCCCTATGGTACAGCATCAGCTCTCAGTACTTCCTGGTATAAAAAAAAAAAGTGGGTCTGAGACCTATGCTGGACCTCAGAGGAGTGAATAATTATATCAAGCCTCATTGGTTCCGAACAAACATTGGTTGACAAACATTCTCCCCCTGTTACAAAGAGGAGATTGGTTTGCAGCGCTTGAGCTCAAGGATGCCTATTTTCATGTGTCGAGCAGGCCCAAACAAAGACGTTTCTGGCCTTTGTAGTAGGCAGAAGAGTGTACAGGTTTTGAGTTCTACCATTTGGACTCAACACAGCTCCAATGGTATTCACAAAATGCATGGCAGTAGTAGCAGTGGCAGGCACTTCAGCGGTGTGTTCACTGTCCTCTTTCTGTACATGGATGATTGGCCAATCGTTTCTTAGTCTCGAGATCATCTGCTTTGAGAGAGCAGCACCACGATCAACCTCCTGAACACGTTGAGGCTAATGATCAACTACCAAAAGTCCCACCTAGTCCCTTTTCAGATCAAATTCGTAGGGGCTATTCTTGACTCTCTCAGTCAGTTTGCCTTCCTTCCAACAGAGCTCTGGCAATGATTTCTGACTATGGCTTCAAAGGTTCAGCAGGCAAGGCATGTCAGAGCAAGAACCCTTTAGGTCAGTGGTTCTCAACCTGTGGGTCCCCAGATGTTTGTAGACTTCAGCTCCCAGAAGCCCTGAGCATTGACCATAGTGGCTGGGGCTTCTGGGAGCTGAAGTCCACGAACATCTGGGGACCCACAGGTTGAGAACCACTGCTTTAGGTTCTTCTCAGCCTCATGGCTTTTACCACAGTGGTAACACCCTTCGCCAAACTCCAAATGAGGCCTCTACGAGCCTGGTTCCTGAGGAACTTCGACCCTGCCAACATCAACAGTCTTCACGGCTCTTGATATCTCAGCCAGTAGCTCAGTCCAAGCCTGGTGGCAGTCCAGTCAGAATATTCTGGCAGGTATGCCATTTGTGTCTCCACCTCTGTCAACCTCGGTAAAGATGGATGCCTCCATGGATGGTTTGGGAGCCCACACTGAATGTCTCACGGCAAGGGTTGTTGACCACCCTCCAACAAGGCTCTACACATCAATGCCCTGGAGTTCCTGGCAGTGATAAAGCCTTTTACAGCCTTCAAGGACCAAATCCACAGCAAGATAATGCACGTACAGACAGACAACACCACTGCCTCAACAAGTAAGGGAGCACTTGCTCCTCCACCCTCCTTCATCTGACTCTCCAATTTTGGGACTGGTGCATACCGAGAAAGATCTTCCTTGTTGTGGTTCAGCTTCCGGGTGACAAGAATACTTTGGCAGACACACTGAGTTGAACTCCTTTGGCATGTCATGAGCGGAGGCTACACACAGACATCCTAAAGAGAATCTTCTCAGTGTGGGAAACTCCATCGATAGACCTCTTTGTGTCCCCAGCGAACAAGCAGTATCCAACTTTCTGCTTCAGAACCAGAGGTCACAAGGGCTCGCTCAGAGATGCATTTCTCTTCAACTGGAAAAGACCCATAGTGTACATTTTTCCACCCGTCCACTTATAACCAAGACAAAAGTGAAGATAAGACAAGGTAAGACAGAAAGATTCTGATCACCCCTTGGTGGCCCAGGCAACTGTGGTTCACCCCACTTTTCAAGCTATCCAGACATTGGAATTGGAGACTTCCAGCCAAACTGAACCTACTTACAATTCACAACAGCATTGTCCAGCATCCAGACATCTCCAACCTCAAGCTGTCAGTGTGGAACTTACTCCACTAGCAGCTCTCCCGAGACCTGTCAGACACATTATTGAGGCAACTCGCAAACCATTGACAAGAGTTCCTACCAAATTCCTTCAGTTCTTCCAAGACAGACACCTTACCGTATGCTCCTTTGGTTTGGTACTTTTGTTAGAATTCCTATCCTCACTGGCAGACAAGGGCTGGTCATTATGCTCCATCCATTGCTACCTTTCAGCAGTGTCATGGCATGTCCAGAGGCTTGGTAGACCATTATACTTCCTGGAGTCTTTGGTGAGAAGCTTCCTTCAAGGGCTAAAAGAACTTACACCTTCTGGTCCTGCCTCCAACCCCTGGTTGGAATTTGGAGTTTGTCCTCTCACAACTTTCTAAGTGGCCCTTGAAGCCTATGGTCACATGCAACATCAGGCTTCTGTCCTGGAAGACTGCTTTTCTTGTAGCCATCACCTCAGCCAGACAAGCAGGTGACTTTTGCACCCTTTATGTTGATCAGCCTTACCTACATTTTCATAAGGAAAAGGTGGTGCTCAGATCTGACATCTCGTTCCTTCCCAAAGTTGTGTCAGCATTCCATCTCAACCAAGACATAGTCCTCCCTGTCTTTATGCAGAACCCATAATCAGAGCTGGAATGCAACCTGCAGTACTTGGACATTTGCTGTGCTCTTGCATTCCGTGTGCAGCCCACTGCTGAATGATCAGAGACTTTTCCTCTGCTATTCCTCCACCAAGAAGGAACTTCTGGTTTCAGCATAGAAAATTTCCAAGTGGGTGGCCACCACTATCAGACTTTCCTATGAACTGGCTGGCAGGCAATCCCCTGTGCAACTGAGAAGCCACTCCAGAAGGGCTATGGCTGCCTCAGATGCCTTCTTATGAGGAGTATACCCTGCATGAAATCTGCAGGGCTGCCACCTGGTCTCAGCCATCTACCTTCATTTCATACTACAGGGTGGAGAATATTGCTGCCAGAGATGCTGTTTTTGGGAAAGTAGTTTTGTTTTCTTCTGTAGCATGACACTGCCGCTTCCTGTGGTGCATAGCTTGCTAGTCTCCCATTTGCATGAGTCACAGAGACCACAGAGAAGGATAGGTTGCTTATCTGTCACTGCAGTTCTTTGAGAGGTCGTCTGTGAACTCATACGACTCCGCCCTGACTACCCTCATCATATCCTGCTATGTCCTTTGGTCCTTTGGTTGCTGCCTTTAGCGGCCATGGAACTGGGGACTTTGGCGGGAAGTCACCTTATATAGCCACAGGGGTGGGATTACCATCAAAATGCTAGTTCTTTTATTTTTTTGTAATTTTTATTAATTATAAAGAAAAAACAAACAAAACATAACACCACATGATTACCATAAAAGTGAAAAACAAAACATTACAACAAAATAACTTACATTGTTATTTCTTTCCAGATCCTTTATCATCATGTACTTATTCCACATGTTGTATATCATATTGCTTATATATTTTTGTTACATTCTTAACTCTATCCTTTTCAACTATATTTAACCTGTTGCTGTTGCTAGATATGATCCTATTACTGAACATATTAATACTAACCCTAACTTTAAACATAACCTTAAATATAACCTTAAATGTAAGCCCTAACACTAAGTGTAAACTCATTCACCGAGCCAATTATCTTTCAGCTTACTCTGCTTTCCAAAATTGTAATTCTTCTTGTGGAGGTATGACAAAATGCTAGTTCTAGGGCTCTAGAAGTTTCCGAAAGGCACACTGCACAGGTGCAAATGACCCATTTGTATGACTTCACAGATGACCATTGAAAAACTCCAGTTACGGGTAAGCAACCTGTCCTTCTCCCAACAATGGGACTCAAGTCAGCTAACATTAAAACAGTGCAACTTAAAAATATGTAAATGTATAAATATAAAATTTTAAAAAACAATTTGTTTTATCCCAATAGTGAAAGATGTTGTTGTTGTTGTTGTTATCATTATTTGAATATGCATTCAGGTAGGAAAAGGACAGAAATTATTTTGAGGTATAAGATCCAGAAAAGTTTGGATCAGTTGAAAGAGTGGACACTCCGCATATAGTTCCTATATGTATGATTTCTAATATAAAGTCTTGTAAGCATTTTAAATATCCATATCTTCCCCCTTGAAATACCCGGGGGGGGGGGTCAGATCCACTTAAGCACATTCAGACTGGATGTACACTGTTTTAAATGTACACTGAAATAAAGACACACTATACCTATACCTTTATTGATCAGGCAGAGATAGAAAAGGAATGCAGTAGCATAAATAAAATCAAAGTAAGTTTTCTTGCCCCCTTCAGCTAAATAGAGACACAGATCAATGTGCAATTGATCTCCAAACATGCAAAGAATGTCTCTTGTGCCTGCAGGTCACTAAGTTTGCTAGACAAGGTGCTGGGGTTCCCCTTTCTAGGCCCAGGACAAAGAGATGCTGTAAGAGATGCCAGTTTCTCTATGGCAGTGCATATAGATTATGAAGGGTGTGTTATCTTCCCTCCTCTAACTCCCTAGGGCTAAAAGAAATTCTTGTTCTCAGGAAGAAGCATCTTCATCAATACCAAGGCTGGCACAACTCCCAATTCACTACACAGATGTTGAGTTATGCTATCCTATCTCTGTCTTGTGCAGGGTTAATGGCGCTTTAATGAATATACAAAGCTCAAACAGAAGAAAATAAGCCTGTTATAGTAGCATATACAGGCCTCTATCCAAACTCAGATATATAGATATGGTTGTGCATCATGATAATAGTACATGGTTGATCAGAAGCCCAATAACTGTTCCTCACTAGTCATTTGAAAACATAGCCCACTATACTGTCCCCATCTTTTTTACCTTTTCATTTAAAAGTTGCTTCATATGCTGCAGAATTTGTGGGTATCTACAGGTACCATGGTTTCATTTAGTACTGCTTCCTTTAATCTGTACCTTAGGCAATACTCCTTAAGTGTATGGCATTCCGGTTCCATCTTTCTAATTTAACATAAATCTTTATCCTACGACTGAAAAATAAAGAATTAGTTGCCCTATTTTAGCTGAAAGTGACATGATGGAAACACAGTTTTTTATAGTGTGTCTGCCTAAGCATATTTTAAATGCTATAGAAACCCTGCAAAAACTTGTAAAGTCTGGGAACCAGGGCAGATGTGAGACGAGTATAAAAAACAAGGGCAAAGATGCTTCTTTCGGACCACCTTTGATTCTCTGCAAAGAGTCTGAAGTCATCATAGGGGTTTGACATCTTACTTTTGCACACACATCTACATGGACTTCTACTTCAGACATCTTGATTCTGCAAGTACATGGAGCTGTCATGACACAGAGAGTGATTTGTGCCAATCTGATTATATTCGGAAATTGACAGCAAGGCTCTTCTATTCCTGATGCTGTCAGTTACAATACATTTTAAAAGCCTGCTCTCAAATACAAGACATGGTGCAGCTACCTTTGCATAGTGACTAAAATGTCTTTAGGATGCCAGAGTGGAAAAATAGTTTTTGTTCCTGCCCCAGCTTCTGACACCTCTGCACAGTAACTCTTTGTCACATTTGGTCAAGGTTATGGATGTTACTAGTACTATCTTTCCTTACTGTGCTGAAACTGAGCAAAGTTCAGTGCAAGAATCTTTGATATTGTGCTTCGTTCTAAGTTCTAATTTACTGGGGCATCAGGACAGTAACTTTACGTATGCCTAGCTACGTAGCAGATGTGCTGAGAGACCCCTTTGCTGAATTGCAAAGATGCAAGAGTGCCCAATATGCAATGGTATCTAACAAGAGTGCACACTGTGCTTTGGTACCCAATGCACATTGGGACAAATACAGTGCTTATTGAGACAGATGTACATCAACCTCATTGTGCACTGGGCACTAATGTTCCTTGGACATTTTGCTGGCTCTGCTACATGGTAATATAACAGCAACCCTGTATTGGATATGAACTTTACACAATTGCTCAATTCTAATTCCTGCAGATGTTAGACTGTTTACAAAGACATAAATTCCCAATAGGATTCTGGCCATAGCTTCTTCAAAAGGAACAAAGATAAGGAGTCCTTTTGGATTTTCCAAACATATGATGTTCAACTCCTTGGTTAAACAAAAGTCTTGACATACAGACCATCTAAGTTTTTTTTTTATGTCCAATGAAAACCATTTATAGCTTTTCTTTCCAGAAGAGCTGTGAAGATATTGAAGAACACAGGTGTGTCTTGCTCTGCTTCTCTAAATGTAAATAAAACATAAACATCATTTTAATTGATTCTAACATATCAAAGTATTGCTGTAGTTCAGCAGTTCTAGCATCCATATTCTTACTTAGGGGCTTATGCATTGATAATGCAATGCACATTGGGACAGATAAATCAGACACTGTTAGGGTTCATGGGACCATATTGGCTCCCTAGATAACCCTTGGAATAGAGGTTATCCTGTATAGCTCTATAACAGAATCTCTATACCCATTTCTAGGGTATAGAGAGTCTGTTTAGGAACTGAGCGATAAGGAATATCCACTAGAACTCCATTCTCTTGAAAATATTAACCCAACACATTATTCTGTGGTGTCAGAAAGGCTATATTAAAACACAATTAGGTATAGGTACTAAAATTCTCTGGATTGAGGAGGTTGACAAGTATTCAGGAGAATGTATAAAGATCTCAAAATCACGAAGCATATAAAATATGGAAAAACTAGATTATTTCAGACATATAATGAAAAATACAGATGCTCAAAACTGGTTGTTCAAGGCAAAATATATGGCAAGAAATACAGGAAGAACATCTTGTGTGAAAAATCTTATATATTCTTTAATAACAACATTTTCATAAAATGATATTTAAGTTGCCAAGGAGAACATTATATTTGTAATCCTATATGCTTGAAGGGACTTACATAGTTCATGGACTTTATCAAGATAAATCTAATCTTGTAGACTACATAGGAAGAAAGGCAAAAATGAAAACCTTTCTGATCTTAAGAGTCTTAAGGTGAACGACATGAAAAGAGATAATGTGTTTAAGAAAATGTGAGACACTGTGATTATGTAATGATGTGACATCCTACTGAATCTCTCTTTTTGACTGCAGCAACCCCATGGGCTACCATCTTTTCATTAATATGGTGGTTGTATGGACCATTTCCTCCCTGTGTGTGTGAGCAAAGTTCTCTGTAGTGCTGCTTTTGTGGTGCTGGTGCTGCTGCTTCACTTCCCCTTGGTGTCAGACAGGGCCTTTGCCCTAGATGCCTTGCTTTCTGTCTCAATACTTCTTTTTTGTTCTCCCCCCTTTCTCCTGACCCCTCTCCAATCCTTCTTCTTACCTGCCTGTCTTTCTCGCCTTTCCTCTTCTGTAAATTTCTGTAAGGTAAGCAAACTTTTTGTTGGGTTCTGCCCTTTAATAATGCCAGCCTATGGTGGTGATTGGATTTGATGTGGGGAAAAGTTATTTCAAGAGGTCATGGGTCCAGAAATGGAGTTGTCTTGCTTTGCAGACGATACTGGTACCTACACTGGTGTGTATCCCCAAAGTCCTCGTACTGGATCTGATTGGACTGAAACTCAGACGATTTTTTTTAAATATAGCAGTCAAAGCTTATAAGGATAATACAACAAGCAATACTTGTTTCTACTTGTTCCTGCACTGTATATAACCTGGCTGTTGTACTCCCTGGAGGCCTCTCACAGCTTCCCTACAGATCTAGACAATGGGCACCCATATATATTTTTTTTCTTAGTCCCACTCCTTACCACACATGCTCTTAACATACTTCCTGGGTCCTCTCAACCTTGCCATGCATTTCATTTCAGCCCCTCCAGCTTTTCTGCCATATCATTCTTGGGTCTCTCCTCAGCCAAACGAGAAAAAAAGCAAGACTGAGAAAAAAATAGACTAGATTGAAGTAATGCTATTATCCCAATGAATTGTATGCCCTTCTATACTGTCCTGATAATATAAAGTTGGTACTGTTATACTAATTAGCAATTGATCAACAATACCATTATCTGATGAGCCATTTGGACAAATGAGATTGTGTTTTGGTGTTACTTGTTTTAAATGGAAATTCCAAGTTATGAGTCACAGAGGGAAAGAGATGACATTTAATTAGACACAATAGGTTCACAAAGCAAGACAAGTGAAACCAGGGAAACAAAGGTAAGAATAAGTACAGAGAAGCTTTCTCATAAACCTAAAATGTGAAGAGAGTATAGTTGGCCCTCCACAATTGCTAAGGATCCTTGCAAAAGTGGAAAATTTGCAAATGTCAAAATTTGTGTGCGTGCTTGTGGGAAGGGGGCTGAGGCACAGTGGGGAGAACAGACAGCCAGGGTCCAAACCAACCCAGAAAAAGGAGAGGGAAAAGGGGTGGATTGGCATAGTGGCCCTATATGTTCTCACTTTCACCCATCTCCTTCCTTAGGTATGTGAGGTATCAGGAGATGGTTTGTGGTGCTGTGAAATCAGGCTTCAAGCTGTTCTTAGCTGGCCAGGTGGTGGCTGGTGCAGGACGAGGACCAGGGGCAGGTTTTTAAAGAGCTATGTGGCCTAATTGGTACCACCAAGAGGGAAGTTTCTCTTGATAAGAAGTGCCTGAGGAGGGGGGCAGGGGTTGAAGAAACTCACAAGTAAATCTGTAATAGTCAAACCTCCAAACATAGAGGGCTGACTGTAGTGTAGTGTGATACAGTAACTTCACAGATGTGTCAGGTGGCTATTTTCTACTGCCTGATTTCTACAAAAGTATCCCAGCAAGCCTGTGAACCTCTATACTAGAGGACAAAGCACTTATTAGAAGATAGAGTTTCCACAGATGACTTCTTGAAATAAGTTCATACTGCCATTTATCTTGTGAAGAATAGAGAACTCCTAGTGCCAAAGGATTGGTTGTGACCATTTCTGAGGGTGATTAAATTTTTAAAGGTGGGGGAATAGTTTTGTTAGTCTGTTGCAGAAAAAACAACAACAAGCACCAAGGTACCTCAAAGAAAAATGAGCTTTATTTGGCATTGATGAAAAGTCCCACAACTTACTGCTGTCCCCAAAAGCTTATGTAAAATAACATGTGTTAGTCTTTCAGGTGCCATAGAACTGTTTATTGTTTAAGGGTACCTAGTACTCGTCAAGGGGTATTGGAATGCACATATTGTATTCTCACTGCAGAGTGTCTGCACAGCTTTCACTGAAACCAGTGTGTATGTAATTGGGATGGGTGAAAAAGAAATCTGATAGTTATTGGAATGGAGATGTATTTTTTATATGGAATTAATAAAGTAAAATCTGGAGATTGTCTTCTGCAGCCCATGTTGATGGGATGTTTTGAGAGCTTATCCACAGCAGAATGCTGCCCCACTTTATTCAGAATGCCACTTTGTTAAGCTGAACACTGTGTCCTGCAAAAATTCCCTATTTGTGACTGTGCACGGTTTGGACAAACCAAGTTGTATAGCAGCCAGTGACAATTTGAAAAACAATGATTCAAGTACCATCATGTGAAATTTCCGCTTCACAGAAGTACTGAAATCCTACTATTGACTTCCCTGCATTTGGGAGGCTGCCTGTTTGTGGCACTTTGCCATCCATACCTCTGCTTTTGGCACAGGGATATATGGACGCTCTGCCCACACTCACAGCTTGGGATTTACCCTTTGTTTTCAACTCCTCTTTTAACGATTTAATGAGAAAACAGCATTGATGCAGCTTGTGTGATTCTTTTTTTGACTACTCAGACAGTACAGAGGATGTCTCAGGACACCGGAAGAGTCACCATTAAAATCTCTTCTTTCCCTCCTTATGCAGCAGCTAAAAGTTTACTGAATAAGAAAGCTGATGGAGTGAAGGTAAGTATGCTTCTGCAGCTTTACCTAATATATCACCTAGGGGGAAAATAGGAAGTTATGGTTTATGCCATATTAACATGCAAGATCATTTAATTTATTCCTGTTCGTCCAAATTCATAATCCAGAATAGTCAGATATCATACGCTGAAGAGCTGTTCTGTTCACTACAGGCTGAATTTTCTCCCAACTGGTGGACAAGATTGGTTCGGGATGGGGGCCCTCCTTTCTCTACCATAACTTAATTTATATGTAATTGGCGTAGAATGTGATGCTATATGCCTTCTTCTGTGAGATTTGGGTAATGTAAAAGTGGATGCTTGGTTGGCTTCCCTATCTAAGGTGTCTCTTTTTGTTTATGTTTGTTCCCATTCTGTAGCCTCAGACAAACAGCACCAAAGGCAGTGCCGGAGTTACCAGCCCCAAAGGCACTCTTCCTCCAGCCGCACTGGTACGATTCTCTTGCACTTTCAAAACATCCCTTGTAGTAAAAGATGGTGGGGTCACTGAGTTTGACAAGATAGTTCCTACTTAAGACTTGCAATTGATCTGTGTGTGGTCTGGAATACCCACTCTGCATTCTCTGGCCCTGACATGTTTGGTACTCACTGTGGCTCCCATACATTGTTTTGTGCTATTCTTGAAACATTTATTTGTTGTGTGTGTGTGTGGGGGGGATGCATTACTTATTTTCCTGTCATTTAACTCATTACACAGCTACAGTCTTGATGTCAGTGTAGTTGGTACTGCCAACTTATATAAACACATTTCAGCATTAAATGTCTCTAAATGACTGCAGTGTAATCAGTCATATTTTGCTCGTAGCAAAATTGTGCCATAGTAATGTCAAACTGATCTTAAATGCCATTTTGTGGCCTGCTTAAAGACAGAGAAAAGAAAAGAAACAAGGACAAACAGTCTTATGATTTGTAACCAGAAACAACAGAAAGAGATCTCATATTTCCTCTTCATATCTCTAGCCACCCAGCATACTAATAGACACCATTGCTTCTGCAGCTGTCACTCAGAAGTGCAAAAACCAAGAACTATCCAGTTCACTGGTCACAGAATCAACTGGGTGATAGCACCCACATATCTGTAATGTTGTGAAATGTGACACTGTCAGGTTGCCAAATCAACACTTGTTGCCATTATGGAATCTACTGAAGAAATAAGCAAAATATGCTTTTTAAAAAATAAGCAGGGTACTTTAAAGAAAACATTGTGCACAATAGCCTGATCTTGTTTTATTACTGAGACAATTCATGGCAGAGATCTAGGTCTAGAAAACATTTGTTATAAATTTTGTTTGTAATGTTAGTATGGCTGAAACTAGTAAAGAAAATGTGAGCAAAACAGAGTGCAGTTAATTGCAAAAACTGTTGAACCAATAAGAAGTTGTTTCTGAGAAAAGTCTACTTGGTTCAGTAAACCTTGGTTTATTGGAACAAGAAGTGTGGGACCATGTGTTTCCTCATTACTTTTTACTCTCCACAAGGTTCATATCTACCAGAAAATTGTGGTTTACCAAACTTTGGAAAGTTTAACAAATCAATTATAGAACATGAGAAAACAGAAGAGTAAAGGGAAGGAGAAAGTGGGGCAGCACAGTGCTTATTCTTACCCAGGATCATTGTGTCTGAACCTAATCAGTGCATTACCAGAAGATTGTGTTTTAGAGTTAAATCAGCATAGATATTTTACTATTTAAACAGTGATATTCTAAGATAGGTAAGCAAAAGAAGTCTGATTTAAATACTCCTTGAACAAGATATATAAGTAAAGGGACTTCTTATATGTAACTTATCTCACATACCTTTTCCAGGATAGATGCCACCCACAGATCAAGTTGTATTTTGACTTTCATGGATAGAATTACTTATCTCACATAAGAACTGTTTTGAACTCATGACTCTCCATGTGGATTTATATGCCAGTGAAAACTGCATTATGAAAATAATGCAAAATCTGTCTCTTAGTCAATTGTTTTTTGATCTGGATATTAAAAATAAAGAATCATACTCCTGGCTGCTTTTTATCCAGTCATAATATTAGATGAATAGAAATAGGAGAAAGAATATGAATGTCACCCATTTAATCCCTAATGTGGAATTTGTATGTGGTCTAATTTTGCTTGCTATTTTTAAGCTATTAGAACAATCTGTTGTGAAGTTAAATCCAACTCATCCTTAGGTAACATGTATTCAGTCAATTTAACAGTGTTGTTCTATTGTGAAATATAAAAACATTTAACATTTCAGCTGTAGAAAGCATGTTTTTCTTAACTATTCTGTCTCTCTTCCTTCTCTTGCAATCTCTTATGTTCTTAATTTGTTAGATCAACAAAGGGTAGCTTAATAGGTTTTCTGTGCTCTAGAACTGTCAGACTTCTAAAGGTAGGAGTCACATAGGGATCCATGCACAGGCTCTGACACAGGCAGTACTACTGCTCCTGGCTCCTTCTGGGTATTAGTTTCTGATACCTCATTAAGAGGAAGCCCAGTTATTGCACCTCTGAATGAATGGAAATTCTTATAATGCCTGTTCTTTAATCTGTAAGGCAAAACACTATATAAGATGAAACAAAGTTTTTAAGGTTAAGGATAGCTGGAAGCAGAAGTAGAGGATCTCCCCAGTGAACATCTATTTATAAGAATTCTTCTTGAGTGTGATGTGTTGAGCCAGAATTGCTCATCACCTATTGGAGACAGGCATGAGGCCATCAAGACAATTAAGAAATGTGCTTTTAAAAGAAAGTAGGATTAGAAGTTCTACCCTAATAGATCAGTTTTAACAGTTGCCCTAGTTTCTTTTCAAGTTTATTCTTCACAGATAGACTCAAAAGAGGTGAAGAAAACTCAAATTATGCATTTCTGCAATTTTGCACATAAATGTATGGATATAACAGGAAAGAAATGAGAGCAGCAACCTCATCTTCTAACTTCATCCTGTCTGTCCTTGTTTACTTTATTGTGTGGTCATAGGCACACCCATAAGAGTATATGTGAAACATTCCAGTTGGTGACATTTTGTTTCCTCAGTAATGCAGCACAAGAAAACATAGGTACCTGTCTTAGTCTTAAGAGCCTTAATAAATTCTTTAAAGGTTGAGTTCACATTGTTGATTTTTCCAGCAGAAGCTGGCATTTTCCGTGGATATCAAATGTGCATGTGCATCTGGATCTTTCCAGACACATATTGGGATCAGTGGTCAGCACGTTCTCCTCAGAAGGTTGTTTCGCTTAAAGGGCACCTAAAATAAGTTATGCAGATGAAGTTCTGAAAACAAATCAGATTTTTTTTATTATCTTTTATATTATTATCTTTCTCTGCCTTTATGCTGTACAATGTAGCCAGATTTTTCAAATAATTTCAGAAATTGCCCTGTGCGTGAATTGACTTGGCTAACTCCTGAGCACTGGTGTTTGCTTCAGAAACCTATTGTGTTGGTCCAGTGACTTATAAATGATAATGTGTATTTGTTCACTACTGTGAAAATCTACAGTAATAACAAATCTTTTCTAAGTCATTTTGTTTGTTTGGGATTTAAGCCCTGTCCCTCACCTCAAAGTCAGATAATCTAAATTGTCCTAATAATTCACAAGGTCACCATAATCCAACCTTTCTCCCATTTGTAGGAAAGTATGAAATAGCATACATTACAAATGATTAAAATTCTTGTTATAATAAAACCTGTGAGTGGTAGCCATTTGCCTTAGTAGGCTGGAATGATTCTTCACAACCTGCTGCATCCTCATATGAATTCCAGATAAATGGTAAGTAGTATGGTTATTTTTCTAATTACTTTGTACAAGGTTAAAGGAAAGCACTGTAAACTGGGTGCTTCTAGTTGTAAATACTTTATACAATTTAAACTTCTCCATTTCATCACAAGTGAATGAAGCATCATGCAAAGGAGTTAGAACTGCAAAAAGAGCTTTTAAACTCTCAGCAGACAATATAGAAAACCTTAAAGATAACTGGAATAAGGTCTCCTTTGGTTTTCTGTGTTAGTAGAAGAAGATGTGTATCAAGCTTGCATTTGTCTTCCTCCTGCCCAAGTTCTTCTGTTTTTCATTTAACATACAAGATGGATTCTATCCCATTGCATTCCTTGCTATGTCTAATGAGAACTTCTTGATAGCCGGTAATGCTATAGCAGTGGTTCTCAACCTGTGGGTCCCCAGATGTTTTTGAACTTCAGCTCCCAGAAGCCCTGAGCATTGACCATAGTGGCTGGGGCTTCTGGGAGCTGAAGTCCAAAAACATCTGGGGACCCACAGGTTGAGAACCACTGTGCTATAGTGTCAGAAAAAAGAATAGGCCATACCAAAACTAGCTTTACTGAGATGGCGGTTGACCTTGACAGAAACAAATCAAATCAGCAGTTGATGTGAGCGCTTTAAAAGGGCAGACATTATTGCATTATTGCTCAAATGTACAAGTATATTATACAGATTATGGCACTAAGCAGCAAATACTTTCGCCTTGAAATATTTTACTGGGAAGCAAGTTCCACCAGATGTATAGTTCCCATGAGATTCCCCAAATAGTCTTCCTTAGCTAATCAGGATAGTGTCTAGTACCAGAATGTTCCAAGCACTGTGGGCTTTGTGGTAGTCCTCTTCTGCCAGGTATGTGTATGAAATTAACTGCTGCATTACAGAAATAATATCCTACCACATCTGGGCAATGAAGTATGTGTCTTCAAATCAGTGTATTCCTCTCTATTTACTAATATAAGAAGTAAGCATTTTCAAAGCAATTTTATTGTTTCCCAGTTTGCTTCAGATGGGGCAGGAAAATGGTTCCAACACGTTTATATTCTTTGCATTAATTGTCTTAAAGTGATATCTAGCTTTGTTGAGAGATTTGACAGAAAGCAAATACAACAAATTAATTGAGAGAGATGGTACAATTTTTGTAATGTGACTTACAAATGTGTTACATACATAGATCATGTTTGACTACTCCATAGAGTACAATCTGCTAGAACCTAAATTGTGGTCAGTGTTGATATTTATACATCTTTGATTATCTGAAAAACTTCTACTTACCAACAAAAGGAAAGAGATAGGGCAAGAAATGGGAAATCTAGTGTGAAAACAAACAAAACTTGGTCTCAGGATGACCAACCTGAATAGAGGACCAAGAGAGAGGGAATCAAACCAGGAGCTGAGAGAATGAAATGGATCCCACTGTCCCATATCTCTCTCACTTAGAGCCAGATGAAATGACTGCTAAACAGGGAGCAAATTGTTCTAGGGAAGAAGGAAACAAATGACACCTCTAGGAGAGGATCAGTTATTTTTTTGGATCATAACTTTCCAGATCCTTTTCTGGCCGTACTGCTCGGACATCCAGGCATTGTGGTCTAAAAAGATAACTTTTCCAAGCTCTGGGAATCAAATTGCAGTCCTGGGTAAACTGACATAACTGAAAATACAGTGCTAGTTGATCATAATAGGAGACAGGAAAGGAAGAGGTACATTAGACAGTTGAAGTAATCAAAGTGAATATGTGGAGAAAATGTGCAGTGTCCAGGAGACAATAAAAACTTTGTATATACATGCTGGAGATTGAACAGTAGTGTGACGATTACATCTCTGCTGTGTGTTTTTTTTTAAGGCACATGTAAATTGAGTAATATAATGCAAGAGAACAAAAGGTTTTTGTTTATGTTTTATTTTGAAGCAGGATCTTTTTAGTTGACTGGCCATTTTATTATAGGATGACTCTGTTCAGATTGTGGAGCCCATTTGTCTTTGGCAGCTTCTTTTCTTATTCCTTGATTTTAAGCAAATAATTGTAATGATGAATAATTTGATTTATTGCAATCATGGCTCATTTATTTCCTTTTATCAGCTCAGAAGAGGAATTTTGAAATCTTGTAGTTATATTTAAAGTGATTCAGTTCAGAGTGTGTGGTATTTTCAATTGGTCAATTAACTAAATTCCCCCTTCTCCAGGTGAGGAATGGGATGCATATTTTGGAAGCAAGTACATGTGTACTTCCTTCCAAACTGTGCATCTCTAGCCTCATTTTGGGAAGGGGGAATTTAGTTCATTTGAGTTATATGACAAATCCATCACCAGTTGCACTATGTGCTTGATGTTTAAAAGCCCAGAGAATAATTTGAAGCCTCCTAGCACTCTCTGGGAATATTTTTCCAAGCATGTAGTGTCCCAGAAAGAAGTAGAAATCTGAGAAGATCTAACAAGTTCTTTAGACATAGTGTGTTATTAACTACAGTGATAGTGCCAAGAAAATGAATATTTGTTCATATAGAGAACCAGGGTTCAAACTGTTTTTAACTGCACAAAATGAATGTCTTTTCCAGCCCAATTCACCACTGGTCCATTGAGAGAATTTTTGGCTCTTTTTAAGTCATAGAAGCCACTCTTTCAGTGACTTCAATAGCTAAGCTCTCCATGGCACATTAAATACTAGAAAGTAGCTGATGAATGCAACAATTCAAATTGTGCCACTGGAGACAAGAAATAGCAACTTTAGATTTTGAAACGTGAGGCTTACATAGCATCCAGGCATTCCCATTTATCCATAGCAGATAGCAGATATTCCCACCCACTGTCCTAGCCTCTTCAGGTGAGAAAGTTTGTCAGCAAACATCAAAACTAGCTTTGATTAATTCCACAGAGAGTCCATCAAGCTTTCATCACCAAACACTAGGTTTCATCTAGAATAAGCAATGCTTGTTGCCCTAGAAATGTGATACCTGTGTATGGACACTAGTGCTTTTAGAGACCATTCCACCAAATGTTGCTCTGTAAAAGGCACTGTTGAGGCACATCAGGCTTACATCAGTGGTCCCTAGTATTCATACACAGTGGAGTCTTTCTCTGCTTATACATGATAAGGTTAATGTTTTTCTTATTGCACTAATTAGTTTGCATGATCCAGACCTTAGATGCTAGCCACAGGAAAATTCTTTGCTTCAGAATAATTCAGAAAAAGTCTTCAGCCATGATCCATCTCTTTAGAATGTGGGTGGACAATTGTGCCTTTCGGGATGTTGGATCAGGATCACAACTCCTGAAACCCCTAATTGTTGACTATAGCAGTGGGAGTCTAGAGGAGGGCCACAGTTGTCCACCATAACTAAGAGTTCTTGCTATTAAACAATTCCCTTTAAAACTAGTATTTTTGTGTGACTTAACAACCCAACTACATTCAGTGCTCCCAAAATATGTAAATGAAAGTAGTGTTGCCAGAGAGGTAGAGACAAAGGTAAGCTGTTTTATAATAGGCCAGATTTAATTTGTATTGTATTGTGTTGTATTGTATTGTTATTGAGGTCCATCTATCCCAACTGCCAGCAGCACTCTAAGATCTCAGGCCGTGACGAATCTTTCCCACTACATGATTGTTTTAACTGGAGATTCTTGGTATCTTCTTCATACAAAGCATGCACTTTACTATTGAATTATGGCTGTACTTGATTAATATTCCTAGTTAAATAATAGCTTCAGGAGATTCCGAGAAGAGATATGGTTTCTCTGGAGTGGGAGTGTAATAGACCCTTCTCTCCCTAGGCAATTACAGTTTCAGTGACTATCATGAAACTATGGCAAAAGGAAAGAGTTGAATTCTCCTTCCCTATCTCAGCCACTCCTGCAGCTACTCTTTACATTTTTAAAAAAAATACACATAAACCATTACAATAAAATACAGATCAGGCTAATTTCAGACCAACATCACAATTGGAAAAATATACAAGCAAGTAAGATTTAACATGTTCCCAAAATCTTAGCAGCATCAAACTATTTCAGGGGCTTTAATGAGGAAGTTGTGGAAATTCAACTGGTGCCTTCTTCTCATTTCTATATGACGAGTCATAACCGTCAAATTCGCATTGTGATCACAACCATATAACTTACAAGAACCCTATCAGTTGGAGTCTGTTCATTTCGTGTAAGCATACCCATACTCCCTCTCTCATACGCACAGCCCAATGTGAAGTTTCTCATAGTGCATTTTCTTGGGCTGACCCTTTTCTTTCAGGTAAGTGCATTTTTTGAAAACTTCTTAAAGTATGGCAATCTTTTATGCCACCCTATGGATGCAAAAAGGTAAGTAGTCAGCTAGGAAGATATTTAGTCAGCATGCTCCAGAGTGATGTCAGTTGGACTCCCAAAGGGTATGCCCTTGAGTACCTAGCCCCTTTTGCTAAGCCTGTCTGTACAGAACACCTTGGATGAAAGATGCGGGCAATGGACCATCATGGAGCAAGAGCCCCTTTAATACAATAGACATTTGTTCTGAGTTAAAAACTCTTCACTGTGTGTGTGTAAACTAATCCAGCAGGACCAGAGGAAGCAACTGGAAAACCTCCTGCTCTTCTATTACTTTTTCTTCTTCCCTTTTATACAAGATGGAACCAATATTCAGATAACATCCCAGGTATGAATTGGCCACACTTCCTTGAGAAATTCATTCTTGGCATTTTCTCTTCCCCAGCACTCTGCTCTTCTGCCACTTGAAATAGTCTTTTAGATCTGCAGAAGAGTTTAATGTAGATCTCAGCTTTCACTTCCCATTTCCAAGGAGCTCACAACAATCTTATCATGGGTTGAATATGATTTTTTGGTTTCATTCATGGAAAATCCAGTTTTGATTCTCCTCTTCCTGATTTAATCTGCCGCTTTCTGTTTGTTAATCATTTGCCTTTTGCTGAACTAATTGCCTTTTGCTTTTTTCCCTTCCATTCTGTTCCCCCTTCCTTGATCTTATGTGGGTCTTGGTCTTTCTTCACTTTCTTCCCCTTTCTTCACATTTTAATCATCATTTTCTGCTCCATTTCATCACCTTCTATTCTAACGACCACCTCTTTATCTCTTCTTTCATTTCTTTCTCTTCTTTGTTTTCTTCTTCTTTGGTTCATTCTTCCTTCTTCTGTAGGAACCTCAAACCACCGTTATCCATAACCCAGTGGACGGCATTAAGGTACTGCTGCCTGTCTTTCCTTCTCCTCAGTTTGCCCTTTTGTGATCTGGGATAAAAATTGACTTTTCTGCTCCTTGCATTGCTGTGTAATTTCACCTCTGGGGACAGACTGTAGGCTCAGGTTTTGCACACACACACACACACACACACCCATTTAAGTACATCTGAAATCCTGTAAAACTAAATCCAGACAATTTGCCTACAGTTGTATTTTGGAAAGTGAACTTCCAAGAATTCTGAATTTCCATGGAGCTTTGTCTTCCTGGAAAGTCAGTGTATATTCATATAGAGTTGGTTCTCTGGAAAGCAGGTAGTTCCCTTTCTCTCCTCATTCCTTCATTTACACTAGTTTTGAGACCTACACTGTCATTGAGAGTGATGATTTTAAAAGAATCGGCATTCTTGGAGAACCACAGAAGTTTAGGCTACCCACCTACTATGGGAGAGACATGAAAAGTGTTGTGGCTCCCCTACATGGAGTGTTTTCATACATTGCTCTAGTATTTCTCAGGCCCAGAAAGAGACCCATTGACCAAAGAGACAGAGGGAGAATACTGATTGTTCTCAACTAATAACTGGAATTACATGTGCTGTGGGAATGAGAGGCAATTCTTAGCAGCTGGGATTTTTGCTCTGGGTGATGGGGTGCAGATGAAAGCCTCTACTCTGACCCCAGAGGAGCTAACCAGAAAACAGCTATATTGAGCTCCTTTATTCTGAAGTGAAAGAACGCAGCCAAGGCAGACCAAAGAGACCAATCCAAGAAGCCGGATTGGCTGGGGACTGACATATTTACTCCATGCCACAATCATCCATTGCTCGGACACAGCCCTTTCTTCCACCCAAACGTGCATTTTCTTACCCATTCTCTGCTGCAGGGATTTGATTTTTGTTATCATTATTTTTATGCTTCCTCTTCAAGCCCATTCACTCAGTACATCTGGCATAGCTATTAAATGGAGCTTGGGGAAGATGAGCCATTAAAGAGTTTGGTATGAAAACATTAATCACCAGGTAGAGACCAGGCAAAGAAACTGCATCACCGGTGTTGCCCTCAGCTTCCCTTCCTTCCTTTCTTTCCTCATTTTCTAGATAGAACATTTCCTGCTTTAGATGAAGAAAAAAGATACTGGTATAATGTTACTTACATTTTGAAAAAGTTAAATAGTCCTATGCATCAGTGTCAGAAAGTTATTGTATTTGGTTAAAGAACAAGGGAATCTTATATGAAACCAATATATTGTTCCAATATATTCCAAAGTGTGTTTCCTTATCAATAGAATATATGCTACAAATATCATTAATAGTTCTGGTCTATGAAGAGCCTATCATTCTGTTTTGTATGCTCTGTATGTATTGTAAGCTTCTCCCATATTGACAGCATAACTTTTGACCTCCAGTTTCTTCTATGCTCATAGACAGTTAAGAGAACATCCCTCAGATGCAAGCTTCTTAATCACATGTTACAGTGCTATTTTCAGGTTGTCATTCCCTCTGACGTGTTCTGTAATAGAAGAACCTATGTGGGTTTCAGCAGCTTTGCTGCTTCGGTTATTGTCTAGTAATTTAAATTAAGAGGAATCAGTGTACTATACAAATTATAATCCATACCTCTGCTTGTCAACACTCCTTTAATCTAGCGTGATACAACAACCAATTTTGTCAAACCTGAAATAAGAAAAAGAAAGGCTGCCATTCAAACAGCACTAGAAAAAGTTTGTTCATCTGGTGTGAGAAAGTAGGGGTTTTTCTAACATCAATATTTTTACAAATCCTAAGAAGTGACACCCAACAGTTTTTGCCCTTTTATGTGTGAGCTGTTGAAATTATTCTGCCCTTCATAAAAAGAATCTGAAAAAGATTTTACTTATTTTTCAGAAAGGCACAAGTCATGGTCATGAATTGATACGTTTTTTGCCTCCAAAGATCTAATAAAAGAGGTTCAAAAAGTTGATATCCTCCCTCAATTTCCATCAAATCACAATCCAATTGTGATAGCTCTGAAAGAGTCAAAAGCCGAATACACTTGGAGATTAAATTAGAATATCTTGAAAGATAATAAAGTTGTGGAACAACTTAGACAACAAATAAATTTATATTTCCAAGAAAACATAAATAAGGAAATTTCTATGCATACTGTCTGGGATGCAGCCAAGGCAATTTTCCAAGGTTTGATTATATCTCAAGAAGCTCAAATTAAAAGGAAACGGCGAGAGAAAGAAGCTCAAATAGTTAACTTATTAAAAGAGAAGGAAGATGAACTTAAAATGAGACCAGATAATGCTAGAATGTTAAAGAGATTAAAAAACTCCGAAAACAACATGCAATTCTGTTAGAATCACAATTGGACAGAAAAATGTTATACATGAAACAGTATCACTTCGAATCAGCTAATAAACCCGGTAGATGGTTAGCCCGTAAATTGAGAAAAGATAAGGAAAAAAGAACAATTACAGAAATTAGAATTGGAGACAAAACGATACAACAACAAGAAGAAATAAAATGAGCTTTTCATCAATATTTTTCAAACCTATATGCAGATGGTACAAAATATGATAATACTTCTCAAAGAATCAGAGATTACCTAAAAGAAATTAATATACCACAATTAACAGAAGAACAAGTGGACCAACTTAATAGATCAATCACTCTAAATCAAATCTCCGAAGTGATCCAAAAATTGAAATCAGGGAAAGCTCCAGGTCCAGATGGATTCTTGGCTACTTTCTGTAAAGTTTTTGAAAAGGAGCTGATATATCCCCTCCATGAAATTATAAATCAATTGATGATCGGAGAAATTCCCGAGTCATGGAAATCCGCAAATGTGACATTGATCCCTAAAGAAGAGAAAGATCCTAAATCATTATCAAGCTACAGGCCGATCTCCTTGCTTAATGTTGATTATTAAATATTTATGAAGATTTTTGCAGAGAGGCTAAAAAGAATACTATCAGACTGGATCCAGGAAGATCAGGTTGGTTTCTTACCGGGTCACCATCTGAAAGATAACATCAGAATGATTTTGAATGTAATCCACCATGTTGAATCTCACAAAAAGAAGAAATTAGGTTTAATCTTCTTGGATGCCAAAAAAGCGTTTGACAACATTTCATGGCAATTCTTATTGGCAGTCCTTCAAAACATGAACTGTGGTAAAAATTTCTTAAATTGGATAAAAACATTATATTCTGATCAATATGCTCAAATACTTATCAACTCTGAAAAAACTGAAGCTTGCCAGATTAGAAGAGGTACTAGACAAGGCTGCCCCCTCTCACCACTACTTTTTCTAATTATTATAGAAGTTCTGATGATGCTATAAGAGGGGTTAAGATTGGGAAAGCTGAAGTGAAAGCACGAGCATATGCAAATGATCTTGTTATTATAATAGAAGATCCGTTGCATTCCCTTAAATTCTTTAAATCAGATGTTAGAAGGTTTCGGGAATATATCCAGTTTCAAAATTAATCAAGACAAAACAGCTCTGCTAACCCAAAATACAACTTCAATTGAAGAGAAAGATTTGCAAAGTCAAATTACATTTAAAATAGAAAAGAAGATTAAATATAGGTCAACAACTGGCTCCGCACATGGTGCCACTGGCAGTGGTTTGGGTTTTTGGAACATGGCCTGAATTTCCATGAACGAGGGATGGGCTGCACCTCACAAAACTTGGCAGGAATGTTTTTGCAAACAGTCCCGCAAGGAGGGTTAAGAGGTCTTTAAACTGAGTTCTGCTGGGGAGGGAGACAATATTATTCAGGGCAGGGACTTAGCGAGCGCAGGGGGAAAAGGCCCAATTGATACTGCACAAGTAGTACAAGAGGCCAATAGCGGGAGGAGTAGAAACAATAGTACAGGACTTGCAGGAAGGGCCCGGAGACTTAAGTATCTATACACTAATGCACGGAGTATGGGAAACAAGCAGGATGAACTTGAACTCCTAGTACAACAAAATAAATACGATTTGATAGGCTTCACTGAGGCCTGGTGGGATAAGTCTCATGATTGGAATATAGGAATAGAGGGGTATAGCCTATTTTATAAAAATAGACCAAACAAGAAAGGAGGAGGAGTAGCCTTGTATGTCAAGGATGTTTTCACCTGTGAAGAGATCCTTGACTTAAACCCAGTAAGCCAAGTCGAGAGCATTTGGATAAGAATTAAGGGAGCGAGAAACAATAGGGATATTCTGGTGGGGGTTTACTACAGACTTCCAAACCAGACTGAGGACTTTGATGACACCTTCCTCAACCAAATTACTGCACATTCAAAAAGGACAGATACAGTAATAATAGGAGATTCCAATTACTCGGATATATGTTGGAAGTCAAACTCTGCCAAGACAGCAAGGTCCAGCAAGTTTCTTGCTTGTCTTGCAGACAACTTCATGGTCCAGAAGGTGGAAGAGGCCACAAGGGGATCAAATATTCTAGATCTGATCCTGACCAACAGGGATGACCTTGTTAATGAGGTAGAAGTGGTTGGATCTTTAGGGGGGAGTGACCATGCCCTATTGGAATTTGGCATTCAGTGGGAAGGAGAAGATAAGGGTAGCCAAACACTCTTCTTAGATTTTAAAAAAGTGGACTTCTGTAAACTTAGGGAGCTGCTGGCTGGAATTCCGTGGTCAAGAATAGTGAAAGAGAAAGGAGTTCAGGAGGCATGGGAGTTCCTTAAAAAGGAGATACTGAAGGCACAGTCTAAAACTGTGCCAATAAGGAGGAAAAATAGAAGGCATCTGAGGAAACCAGAATGGTTGACTAAAGAACTCTCAGCTGAGCTAAGAGTTAAGAGAAACATGTATAGGAAATGGAAGAAGGGGGAAACCACCAAAGAAGAATTTAAGCAAGTGGCCCAGAGATGTAGGGAGGAGGTCCGAAAGGCTAAAGCACAGAACGAACTTAGGCTGGCCAGAGACATTAAAAACAATAAAAAGGGCTTTTTAAAACATGTTCGCAGCAAAAGGAAAAAGAAGGAGACGATAGGGTCGCTGCGCAGAGAAAATGGAGAATTACTCACAGGGGGAAGGGAAAAGGCAGAACTACTTAACACCTTTTTTGCCTCAGTTTTTTCCCAAAAGGATACAAGCACTCAACCTGGCGGTTGGGGAGCAGGTGAGGAAGCAGGGGAAATGAGGCAGGTAATACATAGAGGGGTGGTACAGGAATACCTGGCCACACTGGATGAATTCAAGTCTCCAGGGCCAGATGAATTGCATCCTAGGATATTAAAAGAGCTGGCAGAGGTCATTTCGAAACCACTTGCTATAATCTTTGAGAAATCTTGGAGGACAGGAGAAGTTCCGGCAGACTGGAAGAAAGCAAATGTTGTCCCCATCTTCAAGAAGGGAAAAAAAGAGGACCCAAATAATAATTGCCCAGTCAGCCTGACATCAGTACCCAGAAAGATCCTGGAGCAGATCATTAAGCAGTCAGTTTCTAATCACTTAGAAAGCAATGCGGTAATCACGAGAAGTCAACATGGATTTCTCAAAAATAGGTCATGCCAGACTAATCTTATCTCTTTTTATGATAGAGTTACTAGCTTGATAGATGAAGGGAATGCTGTGGATGTAGCATACCTCGATTTCAGTAAGGCCTTTGACAAAGTTCCCCATGACATTCTTGCAAAGAAACTAGTAAAATGCGGGCTGGAGAGGGCTATTGTTAGTTGGATTTGTAATTGGTTGACCGACCGAATCCAAAGAGTGATCACGAATGGCTGCTTCTCATCCTGGAGAGAAGTGACTAGCAGGGTACCACAGGGTTCTGTCCTGGACCCAGTGCTGTTCAGTATTTTTATCAACGACTTGGATGAAGGAATAGAGGGCATGCTCATCAGATTTGCAGATGACACCAAATTGGGAGGGATTGCTAATACGCCAGAGGACAGGATCAAAATTCAAAATGACCTGGATAGATTGGAGAGCTTGGCCAAGGCTAACAAAATGAAATTCAACATAGATAAGTGTAAGGTCCTACACTTGGGTAGAAAAAATGGAATACAGAAATATAGGATGGGGGACAAGTGGCTGGATAGCAGTACGTGTGAAAGGGATCTAGGAGTCTTCATAGACCACAAGCTGAACATGAGTCAGCAGTGTGATGCGGCAGCCAAGAAAGCCAATGCAATTCTCGGCTGCATCAATCGGAGTATGGTGTCTAGATCGAGGGAGGTACTGGTATCACTCTACTCTGCTTTGGTTAGACCTCATCTTGAATACTGTGTCCAGTTCTGGGCACCCCAAATCAAGAAGGACATGGTCAAGCTGGAGCAAGTCCAGAGAAGGGCGACCAAAATGGTGAGAGGCCTGGAAGCCATGCCCTATGAGATAGACTTAGAGAGCTGGGTATGTTTAGTCTGCAGAAGAGAAGGTTAAGAGGGGACATGATAGCTATGTTTAAATATTTGAAGGGATGCCATGTAGAGGAAGGAGAGGGCTTGTTTTCTGCTGCTCTAGAGACCAGGACAAGGAGCAATGGATTCAAGCTGCAGGAAAGGAGATTCCACCTGAACCTCAGGAAGAACTTCCTGACAGTCAGGGCTGTCCGGCAGTGGAATATGCTGCCTCGGAGTGTAGTGGAGTCTCCTTCCTTGGAGGTTTTTAAGCAGAGGCTAGATGGCCATCTGTCGGGAATGCTTTGAGGGTGTTCCTGCATAGCAGGGGGTTGGACTGGATGGCCCGTGTGGTCTCTTCCAACTCTACATTTCTATGATTCTATGAAATATCTGGGTATTTGGCTAACAAAGAAAAACCAAGATTTGTTTATAACAATTATGACAAGAAATGGAAAGAGATCAAAAAAGAGATTGAATTTTGGGGAAATTCAAAGCTCTCCCTTTTGTGAAGAATCTCGGCAATCAAAGTGATGTTACTACCTCAAATCAATTTTCTATTTCAGGATTTACCATTAATAATAAAGGCTGATGTCTTCACATGATGGAAGCAAAAGCTGACTAAATTTATTTGGGTTGGGAAGAAATCTCAAATTAAATGGACTTCCATGATGAATGTTAGAGATAGAGGGGGATTAGATCTCCCTGAATTAAGGCTTTATCTACATGCGAATATAATGTGCTGGATAACAGATGGGATAAGATTAGAAAATAGCAAAATGTTGCTTTTTGAAGGAACAGGTATTGGCAACCGATTGCATTTTTATTTATGGTATTCAAAAAAAACAACCACAAAAAGAATTTTTTGAACATCCTATAAGGAAAATTTTATATTTTTCATGGAAGAAGTTTAAAGAACGGTTATGCCCTAAGTTCCCACTAAGGATATCTCCAATAGAAGCTTTTTACCGAGATGAGATGAGAGAATTATTATAAAATGTTCAATAGATACTACTTAACACCAGCAAAACTGGCAAAGATCTATAAAGACAACAATGAGAAATGTTGGAAATGCAAGGCTGAAAGAGGGACATTTTATCATTGTTGGTGGGATTGTAAAAAAGCCAAAATATATTGGAAAAACATCCATATAGAAATCTTGAAAATGTTAAATATAAATTTCCCCATGTTACGAGAAAGCTGTTTGTTGAATATGATTGAGCTAATCGAGAGATTTATTGGGAGGCATAATAGAAAAATCTTTCTATATTTGACAACTAAAGCCAGAATACTATTTGCTAGAGACTGGAAAAAAGAGAAAGTACTGGATAGAGATGAATGGTTGTACGAGATATATGATTTAATGCAAATAGATAAACTTACTATTTTGTTGAAAGATAAATCTCTGGATAGATATCGAGAAGAATGGAGAGAAGTGTGTAATTATCTGGAAAAGAGATGGGGGGCTCTGTTATATTGAGAGACTGAGGTTGAAGGTTGAAGTTTAGACTACAGAGACTACTCAATCTAATTTTATTCTATTAACTTTATATTGGTATTGGGGGTATTTATCAATGAGAGATGGAAAGGGTATATAATTGTAGGTACAGTAGAGTCTCGGTTATCCAACATAAACGGGCAGGTTGATCGTCGGATACCCGAAAATGTCGGATAATCCGGAGGCCCGCGGCAGCCGCCATTTTGGGGGCGTGTCTGGGGGCGTGTCTGGGCGTGTCTACAGCCATGTCCCCAGGCAGTTGCGATGTCAGATAATCCAGAATGTCGGATGAACGAAGGTCGGATAACCAAGACTCTGCTGTAATTATTTTAGATTGTATGATCCTTTTTTTTCTTTTTCTTTCTGTATATTTGTTGAATGCAACTTGAGAACAAAATAAAATTTTATATATATATATATATATAAAAATAAATAAATAAAAATATTCTGCCCTTCATGTGGACAAAAGAACAGTAATAGATAAATTTCATAAGAACACAGGTGACTGTAACACACAATTAAAGAGAGAGAGAGAGAGACTGACTAATAAGAATTCAGTCATTCAACATGTTTTCCTGTAAAGCAGATGATCTTCCTGCAGATAATGTAGGACTGCAACTTCCAGTATTCCTCAACAGCTGCTGGGAGGTGCACTCCAGCCACATCTGGAAGTCTAAATTTAATTCATCTTAATTCACTGTAAGCTTTACAATACTGTGTTACCTTGTTCAGAGAACATAGCTGGCAACTGGACCTTTTTCAGTCAGTAATTTCACTTTTTTTTTTTAAAGTGTGTTCCTCTGGTCAAGGAATAGATTCATGAATGTATCATGACTTACTTAAATGTAACACCTGTAACACTATTAAGATTGAGTGACAAAAAGAGGTTTCTGATTACTAGAAATTGCTTTTTCTGAGTCTCAGTGATGCTGAAGGAGTCACAAAAACATAGAATCTTAGAGCTGGAAAGGGTCACAAGGGTTGTGTAATCCAATCCCCAGACATGCAGGAATATACAGCTGAAGCACTTAGAATATAGAATCATAGAGTTGGAAAAGACCACAGGGGCCATCCAGTCCAACCCACTGCTATGCAGGAACACCCATCAAAGCACTTCCAACAGATGGCCATCCAGCCTCTGCTTAAAAATCTCCAAAGAGGGGCCATCCAGTCCAACCCATTGCTATGCAGGAACCATCAAAGCATTCACGACAGATGGCCATCCAGCCTCTGCTTAAAAACTTCCAAAGAAGGAGACTCCACTACATTCTGAGGCAGCATTTTCCACTGCCAGACAGTTCTGACCATCAGGAAGTTCTTCTTGAGATTCAGGTGGAATCTCCTTTCCTGCAGCTTGAGTCCATTGCTCCTTGTCCTAGGCTCTGGAGCAGCGGTAAACAAGTCTGCTCCTCCTCGACATGACATCTCTTCAAATATTTAAACATGGCTATCGTGTCCCCTCTTAACCTTCTCTTCTGCAGACTAAACATCCCCAGCTCTTTATAACTGGTCCCTGAGTACATGGTCTAACTGATTAGCTGGGGGAGGAGCACGCAGTTTGGCCTTACAAGTTTAGCAAGATCTCATTGCTTCTTGGGTTGAATACCTCCTAAGGCAATCTGCCTAACCACAACATCCAGGTTAGTTGGGCAGCTTCGAGGAGGAACGAGAACCTCTATAAAATTGCACCCTCAATCCTTATAGTTTGGCAATAAGACCTTGGCAAACAAGATGTTGACCTAGATTTTACCAGGGGAGTTTGAAGACTAAGCCCAGTTTTAGTTTTTCTAATTTGACTGTCTAGATTATCAGGTATGGAGGGTAAGGGAGCTGCTACCTTCCTGGAGCAGATGACCACACATTCAAAAAGGAAAGATGCAGTAGTAATGGGAGATTTCAACTATCCTGATATATGTTGGGAATCAAACTCTGCCAAGAGCACAAGGTACAACAGGTTCCTTGTTTGCCTTGTAGACAATTTGCCTTGTAGTCCAGAAGGTAGAAGAGAAGACAAGGAGATCAACTATTTTAGATCTGATCCTGACCAACAGGGATGACCTTGTTGATGATGTGGAGGTGGTGGGATCATTAGGGGGCAGTGACCATGCTCTTTTGGAATTTGTCATTTCAGTTAGAAGGAGAAGCCAAGTGTAGCCTAGACTTTAAAAAAGTTGATTTCTGTAAACTTAGGGAGTTATTTGCCGAAATCCTGTGGACAAGAATACTGAAAGAAAAAGGAGTTCATGATGGATGGGGGTTTCTAAAAAGTGAGATACTGAAGGCACAATTGAAAACTCTGCCAATAAGAAGGAAAAATGGCAGGTGTCTAATGAAACCAGAATGGTTGATGAAAGAACTCTTAGCTGAGGTAAGTGTTAAAAGAAACATGTACAGGAAATGAAAGAATGGTGAAACTACGAAAGAGGAATTCAAGTGAATAGCCAGGATATGTAGGGAGGTCAGAAAAGCTAAAGTGCAAAATGAACTCAGGCTTGCTAGAGACATTAAAAACAAGAAAAAGGGCTTTTTTAGATCTGCCTGCAGCGAAAGGAAAAACAAGGAAATGACAGTGTCATTGTGTGAAGAAGATGACCAATTACTAACAAGAGGAAGAGAGAAGGCAGAACTATTCACCTTCTTTATCTCAGTTTTCTCCCAAAAGGATAGAAGTACTCAATATGGGGGTTGGGGAGCAGGTGGGGGGGAATGCAGCACAGAATAGGTAGAGAAGTAGTACAGGAATACCTGGCTAAACTAGATGAATTCAAGGCTCCAGGGCCAGATGAATTACATCCAAGGATATTAAAAGAACTGGCAGAAGTAATTTCAGAATCATTCACAATAATCTTTGAGAACACTTGGAGAACAGGAGAAGTCCCAGCATACTGGAGGAGGGCAAATATCGTCCCCATCTTCAAGGATGGGAAAAAGAGGACCCAAATAATTATCATCCTGACATCAATAGCAGGAAAGATCCTAGAGCAGATTGTTAAACAGTCAGTTTGTAATTATTTAGAAAGCAATGCTATAATCACCAAAAGTCAACATGGATTTCTCAGAAGTAAGTCATGCCAGACTAATTTTATCCCTTTTTACGACAGAGTTACAAGCTTGATAGATGAAAAGAACACTGTGGACATAGCATATCTTGATTTCAGTAAAGCCTTTGACAAAGTTCCCCATGACATTCTTGCAAAGAAACTAGTAAAATGTGGGCTGGACAGGGCTACTGTTAGGTGGATTTGTAATTGGCTGACCAGCTGAACCCAAAGGGTGCTCACCAATGGCTGTTTTTCATCCTGGAGAGAAGTGACTAATGGGGTGCCAAAGAGTTCTGTCCTGGACCCAGTGCTATTCAACGTCTTCATCAATGACCTGGATGAAGGAGTAGAGACCATGCTGATCAAATTTGCAGATAACACCAAATTGGGAGGGGTTGCTAATACCCCAGAGGACAGGATCAAATTTCAAAATGACCTTGACAGGTTGGAGAGCTGGGCCAAAGCTAACAAAATTAATTTCAACAGAAAGAAATGTAAGATCTTGCACTTAGGCAGAAAAAATGGAATGTGCAAATATAGGATGAAGAACATGTGGCTGGATAACAGTACATGTGAAAGGCATCTAGGAGTCTTGGTAGATCACGAGCTTCACATGAGTCAGAAGTGTGATGTGGCAGCCAAGAAAGCCAACTTGATTCTTGGTTGCATGAATAGGAGTATGGTGTCTAGAGGTAATGGTACAACTGTAATCTGCATTGGTTAGACCTCATTTGGAATACTGTGTCTAGTTCTAGGCATCTCAGTTCAAGGACGATATCGACAAGCTGGAGCATGTCCAGAGGAGGGTGAACAAAATGGTGAAGGGTCTGGAAGCCATACCCTATGAGGAGCGGCTTAGGGAGCTGGGGATGTTTAGCCTACAGAAGAGAAGGTTAAGAATAGCATGATAGCCATGTTTAAATATTTGAAGGGATGTCATGTCGAGGAGGGAGTGGACTTGTTTTCCACTGGTCAAGAGACTAGGACAAGGAGCAATGGGTTTAAGCTATAGGAAAAGAGATTCCACCTGAACCTCAAGAAGAACTTTCTGACAGTCAGAGCTCTCTGGCAGTGGAATATGCTTCCTCAGAGTGTGGTGGAGTCTCCTTCTTTGGAAGTTTTTAAGCGGAGGCTAGATGGCCATCTGTTGCAAATGCTTTGATGGTTCCGGCATGGCAGTGGGTTGGACTGGATGGCCCCTGTGGTCTCTTCCAGCTCTATGATTGTATGATCCAAACACTTAACTGCAGCAGCTTTATAATCTGGCCATGTATTTTATTTATTCATTCAGTTAGTTACATTACTTGGAACATTTTTGGGCCACCTTTCAGGACAGATTTCAATTTGCGGTAAATGTGGAGTCTACAAGGTTAATAATAAAAGGCAATAAAGTAAAATTTTCCAGTATACCTACAATTAATAATCGATTTAATTTAGATTACTACAAAACAACCAACATACCAGCTGATGAATAGATCAATAGTATACCTAGTAAAATCACATGCATTAAAAACCATTTGAAACTAATCAGTTTTCAAAGTGCTTTCGAAGCCTGAGAAAAATGAGTCGAGCCTTAAGTTCCTTGGAGGAGAAGATCAAAAGATTTTGGAGCCACTGTTGAGAAGAGACTATGCTGATTACCATTAGACTGTGAGATCATACCTGTAGCTTCTTTCCTACCATTGAGCTGGTCCTCAAAGTCCAATGTTGCCCCCATCCCGGCCCACTTCATGTGTTGGCATGGTCATTTGAAGCAGGTTATTCTTTAAACGTGTAGAAGCTTGTATGATCAAAGTTCCAAGATCTGGGAAAACTTCCATGCCCCAAGGTTTGCTTGCTTGAGATATTCACACTAAACTACTGTCTTTTTCAACATACTTTGACTCTTTGTTCAAATAATGCAAAAAGATGGTTATGGTGTTCACATGGTACCTGGATTATTCAGGCAGCATTTTCTGCCTTCTTCATACTTACTTACTGTTGCCCTTTGGTCACCACCTCCTAGGAAGCAAGTCCCTTGAGTATAACAGAGGCATATCAGTGGACCTCAAATAGTTAGAATTCCCTCAGCCCATGATGGGATGAGTTTTTCCTTTACTGGCAAGTGGCAGTTGACTACAGCTCCTACTGAGGTCCTCTGATGCGAGGACTGGGGCTCAGCAGCTGAATTTACTCAGTCTCTGATTAAGCCAAGTCTTCCCTTGTTTTCTTTTTTCCTTTGGCAATCACTTTCACTGAGACAAGTGGGTTTTGCATGGAGCTGTCTCAGTTTCCATGACTAACTGGTACTATCACATGCACGTGAATGGAAACCCTACCCCACATTAAACACTGCTACTCTCATATCCTGTGACCTCAGTCCAGAATTTTCCTCTTTCTATTAAATGCTTTCTGTCCTGCAGTGCAGCTGGCATAGCTGTTGTAGGCTGGAAGAAAAAAAATTGCTTCTTCATAATGGAAGCAGCACACCAAGAACAAGAAAAAGTTAAATGTTTTGCATAGAATATAAAGAGGGCAACAACAGTGGAGTACCTGTAAGCTGAATACACACGCTGTTTGTAGCACACAACTCTCATCTACTCAGGAAATTGATTAACCCTGGAAACAACTCTATAAAATGCTCTTTAAATCATAGTATCATAAGCAGAGGCTGGAAAGTAACTTTTAAGAAGTAATGGGTTATAGATATACTTCTAGGAGTTAGTTATCTCTCTTTTTCTTGTTTCTCAAAAGTAACACCTCTTAATTACTTTTTAAAAATTGATTACTTTTTTTTAAAATCTAATTACAAGAGGCACAGCACAAGCTGCTTGTATTGCAAGATCACAATTCCATTACTGTGAAAGTTGTTTTAAACATAATGTTTACATCATAAAAGGAGGAATATTATTTCTCATTGAGTTACAATTGTAATGTATTGTAATTTTCCATAACCTTAGTTACTGAGTGAAGGAATTAATTAGAAGAAAGTCTGTAACTAATTACTTCCAAACTCTGTTTATCTGGAGTTTTTCTTTCTTTTTTGCTGTTTACAACATTTATTAAAATGTTTGATTTATTGGGAAGAGACCCATTTGCTCTTCTGTATTGGGGTCACTAGTGCTAAATTCTCCATATTTTGGACTTACAGACACACTCTCCAGAGGGATTTCCAGATGCATATTCAGATGAGAAAAAAATTAAATACTGTTCAAAGCATTATGGAGTGGTGATAATATTTTGGGGAAAAAAAATAGAATTTGAGAAAGTACTGAAAGTTCCTAAATTAATGCCCTTGTCTTTCTCTGGTAGAGTCCCTTTTATATCTTTGAAAGAAACTGATTTTAGAGATTCCACACTTAGGAACAGAAAAATGAAAAGTCCTGAGTAATAGTACTTCTTTGTTGGTGCAGGGCTATTGGAAAATGTGGGTGGGTGAGGGCTCAGCTCTCACTCTTGATTTCATCCTTCTTTGGCTACAAGTCCAAGTTCTGCAACTTCAGCTTCTCCTCACGTGTTTGTTTCTGGACAGAGCCACTAACATTTTGGTTTTTTCCTCCCGCCCCTGTATCTTTCCACAGGAATCATCTGACAGCACAAACACCACCATAGAGGATGAAGACACAAAAGGTAATTGTCTTAAGGGGGTATCCAGAGAACCAAAATGTTGTGAGATAAAAAGCTGGTAACGGAAAGCTACCTGCACTGTTCTGGGGGTTTGACCATAAATTTGATCCCTGGAAGCCATAAAAATCACATGTGAGGAAAACATGCAAGTATAGGTTTTGCAAGGAGAGCAAACATGTGTTGAGGAGAATGGTAAGAGTTGCTAGAGTGAAAACTGGAGAAGGTTCCTGTACCATTAATAGTTGCGTAGAAGAGGATGGAGAATTCTAAGGAAAATATAGACTGCCAAAAAGACAAAGGAATGTGCTTTAGAGGAGATCAAGCCTGAACTCTCCCTGTAAGCCAAGTTGACTAAATTGAGATTGTTATCCTTTGGATATATCATGTGAAGATGTGACTCACTAGAAACGACAATAATGATTGGCTAGGTAGAAGGCAGTAGGAAAAGAAGGGGGCTGCATTATGGCTGAATAGACTCAGTCAAGGAATCCACAGCCCTGAGTTTGCGAGGCCTCAGCAGGGCTGCTGATAACTGCATGACTTGGAGGCCTCTCATTCAGAGGGACACCATAAAATGAAGTCAACTTGACAGCAGTTAACAACAACAACAACAAAGGGGGGGTGTCAACAAATACTGCTTGTAACTTGGTTGCATGACAGGCTACACCTGCTGAAATTTGTGTTTCTGCAAAACATTCTTCTTGGCTAAAAATGGAAAGATATGAGGCAAAATGATGATGGAAATGAAAATGACCAGTGAAAACTGTTCCAATTACACTCTTCTGTGGTCCCGTATGAAACAATGACAAAGCTGGAGGGGATTGGGCAGTAGGAGTATTGCTATCAGAATTATCAGTGTAATGAAAGATTCCATCTTGGCAAATTCTGATATAAACTCTGATGCAAATTTTGATCCACAGCTACTAGACTGATGTGGGCGTTAGAATGTAATTATTTTTTCACATTCACATTTGTATAATTTTTATAATGCTGACTGTGGCTCAACAATGTATCAAAATACATTTTTAACATCTTTAGTTTACAATACATTAAACACCATGTACTTGTGAGAAAGTGCATTTACTGTATAGTAATTTTTAAAGAAAAAAATATTCAAAATATATTATTAATGGGCTTTTTTTGTATGGATTTCCCCTTAGTACAGAATGGAAAAGAGCAGATCTGAATAAAGGCATGCAGAATTGTCATAGATTGTAAATAGATTCCTAATGTTAGGCATATCAACCATTTATCTTCCATGGAAGCAATGGGTAAAAATCTCTGATACAAGATTATAAAGATGGCTTACAAAAATTTGCATTTTTAATTAAATATTTTTCACTTGCATTAAACATTTTTAAATTAAAAAATTAAAATTAATTTCTTTAAAATACGTGTGTCATTTATCATAGATTGTGTTTCAAGTTCAAGTTATCTGTTGATTCATGACAACCCCACGAATTACATAGGGTTTACTTAGACTAGGAATACTCATAGGTGAGTATTCTTCTTCTTCAGGCCATTTCCTTCTTCTGAAATATATCCTATAGCACCTGGTATTCATTGACAGCTTCTCATCCAAGTACTAACCAGAGCTGACCCTGCTTAGATTCCAAGATCAGATGGGATCTTGTGTCTTGAACATATTTAGGCCACTTACAGATTACTGAAGATTACCTCAATCTTCAGTTTTCAGGAACATAGTGTTATATTTTGCTGTAAGCTTTGTTTACAGGGCTGCACAAGGACTGCACAATACTATTCTGTTGCAGTGAACAGTAAATTTCAGTATTTTAAAAAAAATCAGATTTAAAAACTCATCCATATTTCTGTCCTCCTTGTTGTATACTGTAATTGGAGCTGGTTACAGGAATCATACAACTTCTCTGCTCTAACAGCTCCATTGGCTACCAGTCTGATAACAATTCAAGGCATTGGTGATGTCCTATAAAGCCCTGTATGGCTTAGAGATAGGTTACCTGACTGACCATAACTCTCCACATGAGCTGACCTGGGCCCTGAGAGAGGCCCTCTTTTTATTCCAACCACCATCACAGGTATGGTATGGTGGGGAAGATGATGTAGGACCTTCTCAGTGGCTGTCCTTAAACTCTGAAATTCCTTTCTTAGGGAGGCTAAAATGCCCCCTCCGGAAGGGAATATTTTTTTTATTCCAACAGAATTTTGTAACTGAGTGTTTATAAAGAAAGATGCTGCATTGTTTTAAAATTGTACTGTTCTTAATTGTGTTTTGTCCCTTTTGAGTGAATGTTTTAAATTGTTTTAATATTGTTAATAGTTTAATACTATCTTAATGTTGACCTGTTGTATATTCTTTAACTATATTGTAATAATTTGTTGGCTACTTGCAATCCCACTACTACGAGTATTAACAATAACAACAATCTGAAAATACAGTAATTTGCATTGCAACTCTGATGCTGGTGCTGGTGGTGGCTTAGCTCCATGTTATAAGAGTTAAGTTGACAGCAGGACCAACTCTGGTGTGGAAGCAAGCCAAGAAGTGACTGAGATGGCAGTCTCTTTAGGAGTACAACATATGCTGATTACAATCAAATAATTGTGTCTGGTGATCTTTTGCAGCATTATAGGCTGGTAACCTTCGCATTTTTAAGTCCCAGGAATCTTCCTTTAATCCAAACTGCAACAATATGAGACCCACTTGCATCTTTATCATAGTATACCCACTTTGGTTTGGAAGCTGAAACTCCAACAGACCCCACCTGCTCAACCAAAGAAAATAGCTATAGTGTTTCTGGTATGTTAATCTTAAATTGAGCCAAAACCATGTAGATCCTGACCCACCTATTGGAGATCAATGTTGTTAAAGAATATTTAGAAACATCTTCAGATTATGTAGCACAGTTGCTTGGGCTTCAGAAACGTATATGTTTATCCCTAGCAGGGAGAGCAAATACTGAGGCAAATATTTATTGTTTCTGTTCAGTAGGGTTCAAGTACTGTAAAAAGATCAAATTCAGTGGTGGTTCCTTTTACTCTGGATTCTTTTGGGATTTGTTCACTTTGTATTCAGAATAATCTAATAGAGACCAGGTATCTCTCAGTAACTTCCCATGCATGTATAGTTAACAGTTAACTCCACTGAGTTCATTACTTCCAGGTCATTGTTCTTAGGTTATTTGTACCCTATATGCTCTTTTCTCTTTAATATCTAAAAATGGCTTTTTTTTTATTTTCCAACATATCCTTTTGAGGTTGTTACCAGTGAAGCTCTTAACTCCCAAAAAGACTCCCTGTGGTGGGTAAGGGGTTTGTTTTCATGAGGCTAATTTGTGCAGCAGTAGATTTCCATATCAGGTTACAGTTCTTTTTCTGAACAATTTTGAGTCTTTCTTTGAACTCTGGAGCATGTGGTGGCCTTCCGACCCTAAGGATTTCTGGATAAAACAGATTATCTAGATCCATTTCAATCTGGTTTCAGGCCTGGCTATGGGACAGAGATTGCTTTAGTCACATTGGTGGATGACTTACACTGGGAACTAGACAGGGGGAGTGTGTCCCCAATCCCCAGTGTGTGCCCGATATATTCCAGAATCAATCATAGAATCATAGAGTTGGAAGAGACTACAGGGGCCATTCAGTCCAACCCCCTGCTATGCAGGAACACCCATCAAAACATTCCCAACAGTTGGCCATCCAGCCTCTGCTTAAAAACCTCCAAAGGAGGAGACTCCACCACACTCCAAGGCAGCACATTCCACTGCTATACAGTTCTGACCATCTGGAAGTGGAATCTCCTTTCCTGCAACTTGAATCCATTGCTCCTTGTCCTAGGCTCTGGAACAGTGGAAAACAAGCCCGCTCCCTCCTCAACATGACATCCCTTCAAATATTTAAACATGGCTATCATTTTCCTTCTTAACCATCTCTTCTGTAGGTTAAACATCCCCAGCTCCCTAAGCCATTCCTCATAGGACATGGCTTCCAGACCCTTCACCATTTTGGTCACCCTCCTCTGGACACTGCTTTCTAAGTAATTACAAACTGACTGTTGAATGATCTGCTCCAGGATCTTTCCTGTTATTGATGTCAGGCTTACCGGATGATAATCATTTGGGTCCTCTTTTTTCCCTTCTTGAAGATGGGGACAACATTTGCCCTCCTCCAGTCTGTTGGGAGTTCTCCAAGCACAATTCAAAGTGCTAGTTGTGATCTTTAAAGCTCTACACAGCTCAGGTCCAGGTTATTTGAAGGACCATATTCTCCCTTACAAATCAGCCTGAGTTTTGAGATCTGCTGGAGAGGCCCTTCTCTCTATCCTACCACCCTCACAGGTACATTTGGTAGGAACATGAGAGAAGACCTTCTCAGTGGCTGCTCCCAGGCATTATCACAAAATGTGGGTGATTCAGGGGTCCACCTGTGATGCCAGTGCCTGCATGAAATAGTGGGGAATATTAGCTCAAAAAGGAGGCCTGCGAGAGGGGTCTAACCTTATGAGATCTTTTACCCCTATGTATACCAGTTCTAGTGTACGGAAAAACCAGCTGGAGTTTCAAAAGTAAGCTTGTTTGTTTATTGGGGGAAGTAACAATTGTGCGCGTGCACACGCACACACACACATCCAAGCACTCTCACAATCATACAAGGCTAACTGAAGGAAAAGGGAAGAAAAGTTTGGGTAGCAAGAATTTAGGCTGAGTGATATTTACCAATCTAGCAGAGAGGAAGCAAAGCAATGTGGCTTAGACTAGGAGTCCAAGGGTAATACAAATTGGGAATCAGAGTAGCAGAATGATGGTCAGTATGCCAAAAGTACTACAAATTATCTGGTGAAAAGCCAGGGTTTAAATACTTTCTTTCCACCCTGAGGGGGAAGGGGTTAATGGTTCTCTGGAAGATGAGACAATGGAGCTTGCAGAGTGGACAATGGAGTCTGGAATGAACTAATGGCCTTAGCATTAAGTGACAAAGGACTGATGGGAATCATGATAGCTCCTTAACATTGGGACAGGTGAGGGGACAGAAGGGAGAGTTTTGATGGAGAAACAGAGAAGGTCAAAGACACTCAGCCTTTCCATGGAAGCAGTTTTGGGAGTTATTGTTTCTAAAGGCTGGGTCATTGAGAGATATCTGCCAGTCCCTTGTCTGAGGCTTCCCTGACTATGATCTAGGTGTGCCCTGAGGTCTCGCTCTGACCTAGTTTTGCAACACACATGTAGAACCAGTTCCTCTTTACCAACACACTCTCAATCATAGCAGGATATAATTTATATTTCATGCCAATCAAACTATATCAAGGAGTAGGGGTAAATGGCCTGGTAACACAAGCTCTGGAACTCCCTTCCCAGAGAAATCAGACTGGCACTCTCCCTACCTTTTGGCCGTAATCAAGTGAAGACATTTTTATTCCAACAAGTGTTTGATGTGTGATTATGACCTGTCTGATAAAAGGTGCTAGATATTGTTAACTGTGTTAAAGTTGCTGAATGTACGGGCGTCTGAGTTTTTAATTATGTATTTTAACTTTGTTTTAATTCTTCTTGATTGTTTAATTTGTTTTAACTTTTGTATTCTCTGGTTTTCACTATGTCTTTAACTGTTGTAAGCTGTTTTGAGTCCCAAGCTGGGAAAAAAGTGGGGTATAAATAAAGGTGGTGTTACTCTGTTTACTGGGGGTCCCGTGAGGGACACCAAAATGTGCTCAACTATAGGTGGGGAAAATTAGCTCTGAGCACTGCTTGGCAAAACGAGAGGCAGGGTAATGCAGCAGAATCTTATAACCCAGTGTTTACAGGGTCAGGCCAAATCAAGAAGCAGACCAGTTTGAAAGTAATGAATGATCTTTATTAAATACAGGCACACAATGTAAGCAACACACACACACAGATAACTAAGGAAAATAAAGCTGTGAGTAAGATAGCGGGATTTTCAGGGGGATAGTTGATTCGGGTGATACGAAACCTGTTCCTGAAGCCCAGAAGAAGATAGAGAGCGATGCTGGGGTTCAGTGTGGCTCAGCACGTGGAGCTGAGGGGAAGCTCGCCAAGCGATGCGGCAGCAAGGCAGTCTGGAACTCGGGAGCGATCCAAGGAAGGTCTCAGAATCAGGGGTTTTTATAGGGAGAAGTGTGACTGCAGGCTACGCCTTACTCGGGGACAACAATGAGTTTTGGGTGCGAGACAATGTCTCCGAAAGGTCACAATTTAGCATGATGGAATCAGAGCCGAATTAACAATGGTGTAGCCAGTATGTAAATGCGCAAAACTTGACAGTGGATGGTTCAGCCTTTGTCAAGTTGCCTGCTCGGGGCAGGGAGCCTTTTGTAGGTAGCGTGCATACATAATGTGGTGTTTGCCGGGGAGGTCCCTGAAGGTGCGATCTGGCTATTTCTGGTTTGCCTGTATTGTTTGAGAATATTTCAGCAGTTAAGTGCTGAGCCTAGTTTTGTGCTTGTCTGGGGGCCTCACAAACACATGGAGAAAGGTGGTATGGTAAGGCTGAATTATGATATCAAAGTGATATTGGGTGCTATCGCCAAATAGGCCTAAACTGCAGTAACAATGGTGATGGTGATGATGCTAGCAACAACAAGGTAGCTTATGAGCAGCCAGACTGCTCTGGTTTTCTCGTAGGCCAATTAAAAACTCCTACATCCTCCTGTCCCAAGATGGACACAACTTAGTGGTTCCACAAAAGCTGAAATGAAGGGAGCCTTGCAATGTAGCATTTGCTTCAAAGAAACCTGTTTAGGGGTCTAGGACATTGCAGCAATGGCATAAGAACAGAACTGTGTTCTGTGACTATTGTTTGTGGATATGTAGTATTTTTAAGATTGAATTTAAGCACTGGACAAACCAGAGGCCAAACTAAGAGCTAAGGAGAAAAAAAGAAGGTTTGACTTGAACAAAATAAATAAAAAATAAAATGGGTACTAAGTTGCCAGAGTGAAAACTGAAGAGGGCTCCAGTACCTTTAATAGTTGTGTAGAAAGGAAATTTCTAGAAAACTATTAAAGGTACAGGAACCTTCTCCAGTTTTCACTCTGACAACCCTAAATGAGGACAAGGCAAGAGTAAGATGGTTGGACTCTGGAACAATTCCCAAAATAGAACTTCCCCTATGCAGGCGTGTGATGTATTCTGCGAAGAGTAGCACAGAAATGAAATAGTACAATAGTCATCCACAAAAAATTTCCATTTTTAGCCCAGCGACTTCTAGGAGAATGATAACCTAATTGCATGCATTATTACTGAATTTCTCAAGTAACATGCAAAATACTAATGATAACAGAAACATAAAGAGGCTACGTGAAGAAAACTAGGAAGCAAACCACACATGGTGTCCATCAGCACTAGCCAGTAACGGGAAAGAGGCAAAAGAAAAGTCATGGAAAGAACAGAGAGGATGCCAGCTTACTGTCATTGTACACTAGGAAACAAGGAGCAAATGGCAGCAAAAGGAAGAGACAACCAGAAGTAAACAGGGTTACATATGATAGAGAAGAAGAGGGAGACAAAGACTAAACTGTCACATCATCCTAGCCTTTCTGGAGGAAGGAAACTTAGAAATAGCAAAAGCATTCCAGGGTTTGGCTAACTAATTCTTTTAGGAAATGATACATTAGACTTTAGTCTGATTAAGTTACTATGTAAGCACAGTGTTCTAAATAGGTCTGTGGCATTGTTCTTAAATTAGCCTATTTATATTTTATAACATTAACACATCGGAGGTGTTCAATTACTCCATCTCCTCTTCCAGTTCTGAAACACTCAAAGCCTAGTGGGAAGGTAATGAAATGACAGATATCTTTATTATCAGGGCTACAGTACTATAATGTTCAAGCTTGGAAAAATTACTTTTTTTGATAGAGATCTCAAACTGAAAGAGATTCTGGGAGCTGTAGTAAAATCATTCCATGTTCTGGTAGAGGTTAAAAATATGATTTATATGCTATGGTGTCACTGGTCTAAATCTCAACTTAGTTGCTCAGTTGTTGGATGAGCTGCTAGTATCGCTTAGCCTCAGTATCTCCTTTTCCTTCCCAGTTGTAATATGTGATGATAATACATGACTGTTGTCAGAATAATGGTATGTAAACTGCTTTGAGCATGAGGAGAAGACTATACAAATCGTGTGATTTGTTATTTTTCCCAGCCGGGTCCTCTGGTTAGATGCCCTGTTGCCACCTTTGTATAGTTTCCATTTCTCCATTCTCCATACTTTCTTCATTAATATATATCCTGCTTTCCTGTCCTCAGCTTCCTCATTTCTACCACCAAAGATGCTTTTTAAAGACCCTTTTCTTTTCTTTCTTTATAGTGTTTTCCCCCTTTCTTTCCTTTTTCATGTCTCACTTATTCTCAGCAGTTAAGACCACTGATAATGAGGTTGTAAAAAGCCAGGTGAATTCAGGATCTGCCCTTGAACTTCCTCCCAGTCTGCAGATGTCTCTGATGCCCTCTGCTGCCACTGCTGCTATCACTGCTGCTTGTAAGTTGCAAGGTCCCTGTATTTCTAATTTCTGCATTCATTCGCTGTGGATGATGCCTGGCAATAAAAGTCCCAAACCAGGGATCAAATTCAGATGTGAAAGAAATGCATGCTTTCTTCCTACACAACCAAGCACACATCTCTCCAGACTTAAGAACTCACCCACATCTCCCTTTCTCTTTCATACTGTTTTTCATGACATCTAAACTCTGGAAACTGTGGTTTGTTTAGCCTGTGGTTTGAGAACAGGCCATTAACAGAAGCTTGTCTTGTTCTCAAGTCACAGCTTAAATGGCACAGTTTCTTAAGTTCTTGTATCACAGGTACTATCATAGGAGCTTCTGATACCCTCCTCTGGCACACAAAGCGACTGGTGGGTGAGGGGCAGTATATGTCTTATGCAACTTGATCATGCAGTAGGAAACCATGAGATGAGCCTCATGGCTCATTGTTTAGTTCTGAAGAATAAACCCAAACAGACAAAACTGAGTACACTGATAATAAGTCATTATTAAATTGTTCTATTAATTTCAGCTAACTCAGTTGGGGAGCAAAAATTATGTAGCAGTCTTTAGTAGCTATAAATGTACAGATAAGAGCACGATTCATACTTTAGGTGAGGTGATGTTAGATGACATTTAGTGAACACTTGCAGTCTAATATTCCTGTTTCCTAATCCATCTTTTCAGTTTTCTTCATTCCTCTGTTATTTTTCCATTGTATTTGCTTTTTCTCCTTTCTTCTTTCTCTCCTTGCCTTCCCTCATCTGTCCTGGCGCAGCCACCAAACTGTCTGATGTATTAGGCATGGTGCAAAGAGGATCAGGGCCCCCGGAAGGTGAAGAGTCAGCAGCGTTGGTCTCTCCACCCTGTACATCTCCAGCTATTGCAAACCCTCTGCCTCCCCAATGTAAGTAGATGAATGACCACAAGGGTTTGCAGCACTGAATACAACATCTAAGAAGGCCTCCACAGTCCTACAAAGCCTTTGTACTTTTTATATTTGATCTTCTGCTAGTCAGATAGTACTTAAAATTAACTAATTCTTTCCTGGATTGAGTGTTGAGTAGAAAGAATGGGGAGACGTTGCTCAAAAGCCTTGAACATTAATAGTGTTTACTTATTTTCAATTCTGAAAATAATATAGAGAATTCTTATTAATAGAAAGTATTTTCCCTGAAATGATCAGACTGGAAATGAGTCTGCACACAGCTGCAGTGCAGGCCTGGAAAGGCCAAAGAAGTTTGTTGTTAGAGCTTCTTTGCTGTCAGAACAGTGTTCCAGGAGAATATTAAGAGTACATGCCAAGGGCCTACATTGCCTGCTTAGTTAAAAATGAATAAGTAACATCTCCTGGCCTGACCGCCCCCCTCCCCGCAAACCTACCTTAACAGCCAGCAGCTGCATTGAACGATGGAGACCTGTTCTGTTGGTAGTTTGAGGCACAACAGGATGATGTTTCCAGCCCCTTCTCACCAGCAAGTGAGCCTGCATTGAGGAATTGCAACAGAGGTCCTGCTTCTGATTGTTGTAGCCCTGCTTGCTGGTGGAAGGGGGCTGGATACATCATTCTGCTGCGCCATCATTCTGTAGTTAAGCAGACTTTCATTGCTCAATGCAGCTCAAATTTTTGAACTCCTTGTGCCCCACCATTCCTGCAAATGTAATAAATGCGATTGTACACTTAAGTCATTTGTGCAAAAAAATGCTATTTTAAAAAAGAACCAAGTGGCTCTTGTTAACTATGATTAACATTTTAGCTACTAACTCCTTGAATGTGTAAGTGAGGAGTTGGCCAATGTGGCTGTCCATGTGTTCTTGGAGTATACTTCCTAGCATCCCTGGGATGAAAAGGGATGATGGGAACAAAGTCCAGAAACATATGGCCATAAATTTCCATCCCTGTTGTCAACAGCTTAAGAAACAATTGAACCATGTGCTCACTACGTGGAAAGCCTCTTTCTTCAAATATATTTCTTTTCAAAAATTTCCTGCTAGTTATTTTGTATTCATTTCCTCATGTCTGTTTTTTCCCCTGTTTCACTTATTTTCTCTTCTTTCTGTTCCTCCTCTCACCCAGCTGCCAAACTGTCTGATGTATTAGGCATGGTGAAAAGGGGCTCTGGGCTCCCCAGTGCTGAAGAGCCAAAGCCTTCCATCCCCCTGCCCAGCCCAGCCTCAGGTGTTGCAAATCCTCTTTCTTTCCAGTGTAAGTAAGAGGAATCACCTGCATGTTGATGGAGCATCATAAACATTCTACAAGATCTTTCTAGTTTTTTCTATACTGTTTATCTCTTTAAAAGAAAGGTATAGTTTCCCTGATTGATGCATTGCAGGACATAGTTACATAACTAAAGACTGAGAAAGATAATGCTTCTCATTAAATTATTCTGATTTATGAAGGCAGATAATCCCAGAGTAGCTTAGTCTAATTTAGAGGAAGTTCAAATAAAAATTCTATAACTTTGATCCTCAAAATATTAGATTTTTCATATTATGTTATTTGACATACTCCTATTTGGTGCTGTTTGCTTCTAGACAAATTTGGCATAATTGTTGAAGGACTGTACCACTTCAGCCTTAATCAAAAACCATCTTACACAGAAGACTAGCATGTAAAACTGGGCAAGAGCCCTTCTGCTGACATCTAGTTATTTACATGCAAGTGAATTCTGTCCTTTCCAAATCCTCTTCCTTAAATAAAAGGCAACAGGAACTTTTCTATAATTCAGACTAGTCCTAAGCTAGTTTTAACGCCTGATGGATGGGCTAATCATTGAGAAAATCATTTCCTAACCTGGTGCCCTCTAGATGTGTTGGATTACAGCTGTCATCAAATAGCGCATGATGGTAAGGGATAATATGGGTTGTAACCCAACACACTGGAAGGTACCAGGATCAGAAAGTCTTGTCTATATATACCTGGATTAAAAATTCATCAAATAATAGTCCTAGTGGGATATTTTTTTTTTAAGCAGAAAGTAGAAGAGAACCTGGAGAAAGGGGATGGATTTTGGGTAGCACTTCATTCCACCACCACCCTGCCAATGTCTGACTGGCTTTCCTTAACCTTCACATATTAATTGGTAAAGTATGAAGATGATTGTGAATGTGTTGTGCCAAACACTCCTAAAATCATCCCCTAGGCCTTCCCATTCAGTATATGGAGATGGAAATGACAGGTACAGAGCAAGGCAGGTGTCCATGCCCCCCCCCCCCGATTGTAACTGCTACATGATCTCTCCCTTTTTCTCTCTGTCTTATATCCAGTCAGTTTTAAAACTTAAGCACATTTTTTAATTCCAGAGCTGTAATATAATCAATCTAAAGGGACCCAACTCTTACTCCATTACCTCCACCATCCTTGAGTTGATCCTTTTTTTCTTTATCCTTTCCCCACTTTCCTTAATTTCTTTTCTGTCATTTTCTTTTTTTTTCACACCTTTCCTTTCCTTCCTTTTCTCATCTGTCCTACCCCAGCTGCCAAACTCTGTGATGTATTAGGGATGGTGAATAAGGACACTGGGCCATCAGAAGGCAAAGAGCCAAAGTCCTCAATCACCCTTCCGTGCCCTCCTTCCAATGTTGCCAACCCTCTTCCTCCCCAATGTAAGTAGTGTTTAGCGGTCGCTGAGATTTCTTCTTTGCAGTTTCTGGACTGCTGTGGAAACCTTTGGGATGTTTGAGCTGGCCAGCTGAGGAGGTGATCTTCCATAGTTGTCCCCTTGAGAGAGAATCATCAGTTTAGTGTGAATGTTCTATAACTGATATCACACAAAGCTCCTTAGGAACATTTTCATACGTTTTGTATTTTTTAAGCCACATGAATCTATTTCATTTGCTTTTCTTGAACCTCCTAGGTGTATGTGGGCTTTCAACAAGATTGCGTTAGAAACAGATTTGCCTCAGAAATATGTTGCAGGGAACTTAATTTTTTAAAATACATTTGTTGGAAGTCCAAGTGTTCCTGGGGCGGGGGGAGCAGAACATTTTACTAGTAGGAGACTGGGTTAAGGGAATTTTTCTAAGAAGACCCTGTGGTAGGTCATGCTGGTAAAGTTTAACGCTCAATAAATCAGATCTCGGAATTGTTCCCCTCCCTTTGAACCACCATTCCCAGAATCTTCACTCAGCGTAGCCACTGGCTGTACTAGCAGTGAATACTGGGAGTTGCAGTCTATAAAGAAACTTTCCCCAAGTTCTTCAGTAAATAAAGCAAGAATGAAGCACTGGAAAGAACAAAAGGAGGAGGCAAGTTTCACAATGATGCTGAACAGTAATAATTCGTTTCATGAAGAATACCCACTCCCTTTCAACCAAAGATTTCCCTTATACTGGTATAACATAGAACTTTTATTTATTTATTTAAAGGATTTTTGTATCACCTCTCAATCCACAAGGGCCCCAGGGGCAATGCAGAATGAATAAAAATATTTAAAACATTAGATACATAACTAAAAACCAATTAAAACACTCCAAACTTCTCTTTAAAAATAGTTTTAAAACCAGACAATTAAAAACAATTTTAAAAAGAGCCAGAGAAGACACCGCTGATTTTAAAAACCAAAGGCCTAGCAAAATAGCATAGCCTTCATTGCCCACTGCTGTTCCTGAGGTGCACAGTGTACTCGTGTATCATTGTTCTGTATATTATGTTAGAGTGAGGGAGATCATTGGTTGAAAGTGCTTAGCGTGCTCCACAAAATAAATCACTACTTTTGAGCACCAAGTAAGCTCCACCTGTTGGGTTGTCCTTCTGCCACAATAGGCCTCTCAATAGGTCTCTACTCTTGCCTTCTTTGCTGTTTAATCAGTGAAAGACTAACTTTCAGTTTTCTCAGTCCCCTTCCTTGATCTGACCCCCACTTTCTCTCTTGTATTTCTAGCCCTCTCCACTTTTCATTCATTTTTGTTTGTTTTATTACTAGTCTCTCCATGCTTTCTTTCATCTGTTTCACACCAGCCACCAAGCTGTCTGATGTCCTAAGCATGGTGAAACGAGGCTCTGGAGCCCCAGAAGCTGAGGGGCCACAGCCTGCTATCATCCCGTTTTTTCCACTTCCACTCATCACAAATCCTCTGCCTTCAGATCGTAAGTAGCATAGTTTTGAGTGGCCTGCAGTTGAGCCCCACTTGTTCTGTTCAAAGCCAGTACTCCTTCATACACTGTAGCTGTCAAATAACTGCCTAATTTTGTTGTTGCATGGCCTCGCATCCTAACTCATTAGTCTCATCAGGCTGATAGATATGCATGTGAGAAGAGTGGATGCATTAGAAGTACAACAGAACTTGTACCTAAAAGTTTACTTGGTGAGGAAGAAGCAACTAAGGGTAAACAACTGCATAGAAGGTGGGAACTAGTTTTCACCATTGTGCTCTTTGCCCCATAGATGTCACTGAGTTACATCTAGAAAGCTTCTTTGGGAGGCCTGGGGGGTTCAGGGGTTTGGGAAAGCAAATGGTTTGCAGGTAGTTGGCATCATTTTCAATCAGAAAATCATCTGAAAATGGCACTGACATTTTGTTTTTGAATTTTTAAAAAAATCTTTGGGGATTGATTGGGGGACTTCCAGGGGCTTCAGGAGAACAAAAGTAGAGTTTGAGGACTACATACAATCTGCTTTCCCCATCCTTTTCTTAAATATATAGGCCAGAATCTTAATGTCTAGTCATAACTAAAATGAACCCATGAAATCAATTTTTGAATAATAAATCAGCTTGTAGGTAAATTCCATTGATTCAGTGGATCTCTTTTAGTTGGGACTAACAATAGAGTTATAGGCTTGGTAGACTAGAGGAGTGCAGTGGATATATGTATCTTGATTTCAAAAAAGCGTTTAACAAAGTCTCCCATGATATTCCTATGGACCGACCATAAACTGTGGGCTAGACAATCTTACTGTTACGTGGGTTTGTAATTGATTGACCAACCACAGAATGCTCACCATTGGTTGCTCTTCATCCTAGAGAGAAGCGAGTAACGAGGTGACAGATTGAGAGCTAGGCCAAAACTAATAAAATGAATTTCAACAGGAATTATGAAGGCACTACGTCTCAGGAGGAAAATGAAAGGCACAGATATAGGATGGGTGACACCTGGTTTGAAAGCCATACTAGTGAAGTCTTGGTGGAACATAAGCTAAATGTGAGTCAACAGTGTGATGGGGCAGCCAGAAAAGCTGGTGATGCATCATCTAGGTCGCATCAGAAGCATAGTGTTTAGATCAAGAGAAGTAATAGTGCCACTCTGTTCTGCTTTAGTCAGATGTCACCTGGAATATTTTGTCCAGTTCTCGACACCGCAGTTCAAGAAGGAGAAACTTGAAGGTGTTCAGAGAAGACAACCAAGACAATTAAAGGCCTGGAATACAAACCTTCTGAGGAATGACTGAGGGAGCTGGTTGTTTTTAGCTTAGAGAGGAAAAGACTGAAAAGTGACATGTTAGTTATTTTTAAATATCTGAAAGGATGTGACGTAGAGGATGGAGTGAACTTGGTTTTCTACTGCTCTAAAGACAAGAGTACAATACACTAGATTCGGATTACAAGAAAAGAGATTCTACCTAAACATTGGGAAGATATTCTTGATTCTAAGAGCTGATGCCCAGTGGAATGGACTGCCTTAGAGAGTGGTGGACTCTCCATCGTTGGACATCTTTAAAAAGGGGTTGGATAGGGATCTTTCAGGAATGTGTTAGTGGTGTATTTCTGCGTGGCAAAGAGTTGGACTAGGTGGCATTTGTGGCCCCTTCCAGCTCTATGATTCTGTGAGTTTAATGAGATTCAGGTCATTGCTTCCTGTAATATACCTGACCCTAGCTGTTCCCTTTTCTGAGTCTTTAAAGTACTTTCCAATAGAATGGCTGCCTATACATTGATGGTACAGCTTTGTATGTATCCAATCAAAAGTAAGTTAAGCTGTATTCTGTAGCGTTTCATCACAGATAACCAGGTATAACAATGGTTCTTAACCTTTCCTCTGCCGAGAACCCCTTGTAAATATAATTTATTGCTGAGGACCCACAAGACTTAACTCAAGAGTTAAATAATTAAATTTAGATTTAAATATTTATTTGTTTGTTTAAGGCTTCTGGAGACTAGGATTCAAATCCCTGCTGTTACACTGGGTGACCTTGGGCAAGTCACATTTTCTCAGCCTCAGAGGAAAGTAAAAGCAAACCCCCTCTGAACAAATCTTGCAAAAAACAACAACAAAACTTTGATACAGTCGCCATAAGTCCAAAGTGACTTGAAGGCACACAACAACAAAGTGGAGGTTCTTTCTAGCCATCATGCCTCTCCCCTTTGAAAACTGACTTATGGCAACCCTACAGTGAACCTATCATGGGGGTTTTCTTGGCAAGATTTGTTGCCTTTTCCTTTCACTGAGGCCGAGAGAAGGTGACTTTGTCTGAGATCATCCAGTGGGTTTCTGTGTCCAAGTGGGGATTCAAACCCTGGTCTCCAGAGTCATTGTTTGGGTGCACTCACATGCCTGCTGCTGTGTCCCTGTTGTCAGGGATGCAGCAGTGTATGTGTGTGTGTGAGAGAGAGAGAGTACCAAAACCTCTACGTTATTTGCAAACGAGGGAACAGTTTGGGTGCATGCGCATGCCTGCTGATCTTTCCCTTTTATCAGGAATATGGCAACAGGTAGTTCAGTCACTGAAACTGTTCCCTCATTTGCAAATGAGGGAGGCATTTGGGCATGTGCGCACATCTGCTGCCATGTCCCTTGGCACACATACCTCTGATGAAAGGAACATGGCAGCAGACGTGTGTGCACACCCAAACTGCTCCCTCATTTGCAGACGAGGGAGAAGTTTCTGCACTCTCAACCCCCCCTGCAGCCATGTCCCTTTTGCTGCCACTGCAGTTGGTGTCTAGCATCAGGGCTTTGTGGACCCTATGAGGACTCTGCAGACTCCAGATTAGGAACCTATGATGTATAAGATTGCAGTTGCCACTGCCGCTGGCTGTCGTCTGATTCAAGAAATATTAATAAACTGTTGCATGTGAATTGATTAATCAATACAATCTGCAAAAATTCCTTTGACTATGGCAATTGTTTTTAAGGTGGAAAGCACCTGTTTGTAGATAATGGACAGAGTTATTTCAGCATCTTAGTACAGGAGGGTTGGGCACTACCTGATGTTGTTACAGTGTACACCCAGGCATTCTTCCCATTGGCTTTGCTGCCTGTGGCTGCCTAACAGGCTGCTAGCCATCGTTTTACCAGTTAATCGACAATATCTTCTTATTCACTTAAAATGTTAATTTTAAAATTAAATTAAATTTAAATTTTAAAATAAAGTTAAATGATAATTTTTCTACATTGGGGTTGGGAAAGTGCAGCCTGTGAGACTTCATGTGCTATTGTACTGTACTCTCCAAGTGCAGCCCCAGAAGCCCCCCAAACCCGCCCGAATAATTTTTTTTAAATATTGAGGGTGATTTGGGAGTGATTTTTTTTTTGCCCCAAATCTCCCCAAATTACCCAAACCATGGTGGTTTGCTTCCCCTGGCCCTCCACTCAACCCCAACCTACCCCAAACACAAAATAAAATTTAAAAACTTGGCCAAAAATCAGCCCAAATTACAACTGGAACTGACCTTGTGTCACTTCAGACACTCTGAAATAGGCAGGCCAGTGTGGCCTGCTGAGAGGATGCAGGGTGGAAAAATGTCCTCCCCCAAGTTACCAACCCTTGCTCTACATGGTTGTCTGCCTTTCCTGCAATTACAGGTGTATTTGTTTACTGACAAATATTTCGTCTATTCCACATGTTAATTTTCAGTGAGTCTCAGTAAAGGAGGCACCAGTTCAGCTTCCCTACATATTCTTAGCACTTCTCTACTAAAGTGAAGACTTCCAAAAGCCTAAGCATACCTAATGACAGTTTCAGGGTTTCAGTTTCAAAACTTGGGAGTTTGTAGCTGATGCCAGTCATAGCAGAGGCAAGGGTACACGGACTGTCTTGGTTTGCATCAAAGGGCACAGTTTTTTCCTTGCACCTAGTAGCAACTTTAGGGGAAATGGAAAAGAAGTCCCCATCCCTGCCACAGGATGATGAAACATAAAGTCATGATGTCTTGCTCTGCCCTGACCTATATTTCCCTTGCTGAAAAAGTGAGAGTCCCTGGCAATGGTGTTAGTTTACAGGGATGGATAACAGCTTGGCAGATTTACAGCTGGAGGGAGACACTGGCAAGAATGAACTGAGGTGCCTGGCAAAGAGCACTAGAGCAGGGCATAGGGAGAGTACTCAGTTCAAAGTGGAAGAAAGCATGACGGGCAAGCTCACAGGTAAGAATGGGCTTTTCTGGAAGGTAAGGGAAAGGGCATTTGTGTTTCTTTCTCCCTCAGCTGCAAGAAGAAAAATGCAAGTATCGAAAATCAGAAAAGTGCTTCCTTTCATGGGGAGCTGCTTTCTCCAAGACAGTGTATGTTTAAGATGACTTACTATGAATTAAATATACTTCACAAGCATAAACTGTACTTTTATCTCTAAGTAGGGTAGCTAGAGGACAGCATCACCCCACTCTTTTACAGAGTAATCCTGGTGCAGTCACCAGTATGTCCCTCCTGTGTTAAGTGAAACTTAGTACCAGTAAATATGCATAGAATTGCAGCTTCAGTGCAATATTGTTCTTGTGTGGATTGACTGATCCAAACCACATTTGTGACAGCACGTTCATATATGGGCAAGATAGGATAGGATATTATAGAGAAAGAGCCTCATTTTACACATGCACCCTTGAATGGGATACAGAGAAAAAGAAATAAAGGGAAAGGGTCGTTGTGAAATTACTGAAAGGGAAACAGCCTATTATGCTAAGAATGTAATGGGGACAAGCTTGCTGTGTTGATTGACTGATTCCCCCAACAATGGTAGTTTCAATCAGTGTTCTTATTCTGGATAAGCTTTCCTCCTTCTGCTCCTGTGTACATTCATTAAGGGTGGACGTTTTCCAGGTTTGGGATGTTTTATAGCATGCATTATCTTTTAGAACATCACGCACACCTTTGTGCAACCTCTGGATAAAAAAGATTGTCCAGATTACTCACAAAGCACATTACACAAAGGATTCATCTTTCTCCTTTACATTGTTGTCTTGCTTTAAACTGCACTTTCCCAGCTCCTATTTGTCCATAAGGCACTCCTATAGTAAGCTGAGAAACACAGTCTACTACAATGAGTGTAAATTGTAGATTATTATGGAATTCTGCCTTTTAGAACCTTCCTAAGTTGTCTTTCAGAGTATAACTGTCCACCAGCATAGTTCACCCAGTGGTCAAGAGTGTGTGTGTATGTGTGTGAGTGTGTGTACTTGCACATGATAACTTGTTCTTCTTCGTGGTCTCTGTGACTCACACAAATGGGTTAACTGCACCTTCGCAGTGCATCATTTGGAACCTACAAGAGCTGTTATGTAAGTGCTTTGGTAGTAGCCCTTCTTTGTCTAGTACATATGACCAGCCATTTTCCCACTCAAACCCTCAGTTTCTTCTCATCCGATGCAGCAGCAGCTTCGAGATAATAGTTTTGCTGTGCATTTTGGCTTGATCATTTGGTTCTTTGACTTGAAATGTGTACTCTTTTTCTCAGCTTTCTTACGTGATTTGGCTCGGTAGCTTCGATATGGATTGTGCACTTCTCTCTTTGGATCTCGCTTACAGTTTGTCTCACTCTTGTTGGCCTGCTCTCAATTGTCACCCTTGGCTATGGTATCTCATGACTGCCATTGGGATTAGTTAAAAAAATATTCTTCTTGTGGGGCCAAGATCCCAAATACTGATGGCCACTTCTGTTGCCTTCTCTGCCTGGGAAGGGATCATAATATTGAGTTTTGCTTGTGTTATAAAGCCTGGCACCACAGGACTGCAAAAATCAGTCTTCACACCTGAAAGCCATCCTCTACAAGCAGACCTTCATTTGTCTGAACACTCTTTTTTTAAGATATTTTTATTCACAGTTTAGTTGCGAAAAAAACAAAACCACACTTCCAAGCTTGAATTTTCCAGTTGAATCGACTTATTTCCATTAACATAGAAAAAGACTGAGTATATTTCCATTTTTACAGAGAAAAGAACAATTACATTATTTCTTTCTTTCATTTCTTATACATTTATGTCTTTATTTAATCCAAAACTCCTTTCCATTCCCTTTCAAAGTTCTGGGTAGGCTTATTCTTTAAAGAAGATGCTAATTTTTCTGTCTCTACCATATCCAGAACTTCTAACTTCCATTCTTCTAAATCAATATATTTCTTTTCTTTCCAATATTGCGCATATATCAACCTTGCAGCAGTTATTAAATATAACAGTATCTTCTGATGGCTTCTTATCTCTCTTTGTTGTCCTAACATATTTAACAAATAAAACTCCGGTTTCATTTCAAAGCTCAGATTACGAATTCTTTGAATTTCATCATGTATCCCCTTCCAAAACTTTTTTGCTATCTTACAAGTCCACCACATATGAAAAAAAGACCCTCTCTTTTCATCACACTCCCAACACAACGCATTCCCAGTTTTAGTTATTTTTTGTAGTCTTTCTGGTGTCATATACTATCAGTAAGACATTTTATAAAAGTTTTCTCTTAAACTTAAATTTGGTGTAAATTTTATGTCAGTTTTCCATGCTCTCTCCCAAGTTTCCAATTCAATTGTATGTCCCACATTCTGTGCCCATCTAACCATTGTGTCTTTAACTACTTCTGGTTCCATTTCTCTTTTCAACAATAATTTATAAAATTTAGAGAGTCTCTTCTTTTGGTTTCCCTTCATCTATAAATCTAGCTTATTCTCTTTTCTCTCAGAACCATATAATTTTTTATCCATTTTAAATCTCTCTTTAAATTGTCGCCATGGGAACCAGTTTAACTCATGTCCTTCAACCTTTAGTTCTTCTGCTGTGCACATTCTTGGTTTATCCCCTTCCCATTTCAATAACTCTTGATATATTAATAGGTTTCCTTGTTTTGTTGGGGCAATTTTATATGCTTCTTGTGGTGAAGGTCTGGACACTCTTTCAATGTCCAGTTGGTATTTGGTTCCACTTGCTTTGTTGGCACCGATACCTTTTCCCTCCCTCTGCTTCAAGCCCTGTTTCTGAGCACCAAAGTCTCCAGCCTGAGGCTGTCAAGCATCCCACATCTGATTCTGCTGTCAGCACAGGGAAATCGAAACATGAGGCCCATTGTACCACAGTCCCTTCAATTCCAGGCCGTTCACTTGACCTCAAGTCTGTTTTGAATGTGCTGAACACAGGCATCATAAAAAGAAGAGGACCAAGGACTCTTCTTGGCCTCATTTTCCCTCCTTAGTAGTTTCTATGATCGCACCAGGACCAACTTCCCAAGACAATTCACCACCTTCTTCTCCCTTGGCTCAGCTGCTACAACAGTCATCCTCTCATCAGTCTCCTGAAGATGTACAGGTGGCTGCCATGTCAGATGGTGACATCTCCATCCCATAGACCATAATGTGTTCTGATCTTGCAGCTCAGTTGGAGCCCTGAACATCTCCTCCAGGGACTCATCAAGGGAGGCACTTCTTTTGCCTTCTCTGCCTGTTCAGTGTAGGCTTTGATACTGACACTCCTTGGGTTCATGCAAGTCCTCTGTTTCATTGATTTTGAGAGCTAGAGACCACCCTTATTCTGTTGTTCATGGGTCCAGATGACAGCTTCTCTCTTCTCCTGTGCCTGTGGAATCTGGGTGATTGGTCCATAAGTGTCATTGTTTGTTTCCCTGTAGTTGCAGGTACTCTCTTTTGCTCTCTGAAGAGGATTCTCTCTGAAGGATTTGTGGAGTACTTTGATCCTGATTATTATTAATTGGGATACTACCATTCATTTTATTAATATCCATACAGTTATCAGGACTAAAGTCCATCCCAAGGTTACGGCAGACGGAGGATTCCTTACTACAGTACAATGAGGCACAGAGATACTCCATATCTCAGCAGGCCTTCTTGCTCTTCCTGGCACTTTCCATGGTCCAGATCCCCTGTTCGGATCCATCCTTCTTCGTAAGACTACTACCTATGGAAATGTGGGCTTGTTCTGCAGCCATGTCCTCCAATATAGTGCACACATCCACTTCAGCTGCCAATGTGTTAGCAATACCCATTGCTTCCACCAATGTTCCAATGCCTCCGTCAACCATGCCGCCTTCTCCGCATCACTTCAACCATCCATTCCTCCTCTGGCTGAAACTTCTCCATTTCCACGTAGATTGCATCACCACCATTCAGAGTCTGTGGTGTCTTATCATGCTGACTTGGATCCGTCCTCTTCCTCCTCTGATCTTGTCCATTATTGGTCTCCTTGAAACATTTTTAGCGAGCACATATCTGTATCACCAATGGAGGATGTCTGCACTTTTGCAGAGTTAATGATTAGGATGGCCAGGTTCCTTTAGCTGGACACTAAGACTCATGAACTTGAACTGGAGGACCCGGTCTACAGGAAACTTCAGTCAAAGGTGCCCACACTTTCTTATATACCTCTCCTTCCAGCACTTCTAAAGATTGCTTGATGTTCTTGGAGCAACCCTTCTACTGTAAGGCCCACTTCTATGAATGTCAACACCTTATATAGAATTTTTCATGCAAATGCTGACTGGCTGTCCCAGCATCCAAGGCCTAACTCCATCGTCATCAACGTTGGCCAATCTAAAATGACACAAAAGAAGGTAACAACCCCTACTGACAAGGAGGGTCACAAGCTTGATGTTTTGGTCATGAAATGTTATTCTACAGCAGCATTATTTTTTCATATAGCCAGTTATGAGGCATGTATGTCTACTTACCAACAACATCTCTGGGAGCGGATGACACATCTCTTGGCCGAGCTTTCAGAAGATGATCAACACCTGGCAGTGATCCTTCAGACCAAAATGTACATGCTGGCGACTCAGCAACTTACAATGGCAAGGCACATGGCTCATGGCAGCACAAAATCTCAGGCTTCAGCCTTAGCCTGACATCATCGCACCTGGCTGTGCCCTTCTGGATTAGACCATCAAGCCAGGAACACCATTGAAGACCTGCTGTTCAATGAATCTGGGTTGTTCCATAAGGACATAGATGATGCTTTGAAACACACCCATAAGCTAAGAATAACTGCTCCTAAGTTCAGGTAACTTCCCACTCTGCCTGGTCCTCCAGTGCCAGATACTCTAGGTTGAGGCATCATTCCACTTCCACCAGCAGCCTACCTCCATCAAGGTGACAGAAAACCACTGCCACCATCGAGGAAATCCACTGCATTCTCTCACTACTGATCCCAGTCCTGTAAGAGGAAACCATTTGAAAGCAAGTGGCACCTTTGACTTCTCCCAGGGCCTCTTTCCTTCCTCTCACCCTTTTGGCAACAGATTTCATCAGTATCAAACTGTCTGGTCTACCATCATCTTCACTCATGGGTCCTTGGCATCATCAACAGAGGCTGGATGATCAAATTCACCAAATATCCACCTACTGGTATTCTTCGCATCATTGCTCTTCCAGATCCTCTCTTGGAAGAGATAGTACCCTTCTGCACAAAAGGGCGATCGAACCCATGTCACCAGTCTCCATCCTGCAGGAATTCTTCTCCTGCTATTTCATTGTTTTGAAGAAGGATGGTGGGTTGTGCCCTATTTGGGGCCTAAGAGATGTGAATTCATTCATCCATCCCAAGTGTTTCTATATGGTCACTCTGAACTTTATCCTCCCATTGGTGAAAGAAGGAGATTGATTTGCGACCTTGATCTCAAGGATGCATATTTTCACATTGGGATCTGAACATTGCATTGGCACTACTTCTGCTTTACCATAGGGAGGAAGGCCTACCAGTTCTGCATCCTACCCTTTGGTCTATCCAATGCCCCATGCATCTTCACAAAGTGTATGGCTGTTGAGACGGCATGGTTACCCCAGCAAGACACTGTCATCTTTCTATGCATAGGTGACTGGCTGATCGTTGCATGTCTGTGTTCTTGCCTACTTTCAGATATAGACCTCACTCTTAAACTGCTCTGCTACCTCGGCCTCATGGCCAACTTCATCAAGTCCCATTTTCAGCATCCTGCACCATTCAATTCATTGGGGCAATGCTCAGTTCCACAGATCTGAAGGCCTATCTTCCTGGGGATCACTTGTACATCCTTCATCAGGCTGTTCTTTGCTGTCATCATTCCAGGTGATGTTCCATGTTAATTCAGGTCCTCCTGGGCCTTATGGCCTCCACTGCTTTTGTGATACTAAACACCTGCCTTCAAATGCGACTGCTTCGGGCCTGGTTTCTCTCAGAGTTCAACTTTCTTGTAGACTCCCCTCAAATTCAGTCTCTCAAATGGGGCTCCAGACTGACAACTTACTAGCCAAAAGGCCTTTCTCCCATCTTTCCATCAAGGTCAGTGGACATGAAAGTGAGCTCCACATCAACACACTCGAGATGTTGGCCCTGCTTTTCCCTTTTGAGTCTGTAGTGCAATGTCAAGTAGTTCAAGTAATATCCAACAACACCATGGTGGTTTATTACTTGAACAAGCATGGCAGCACAAGATCATCAACTCTTCTCAATCTCACCCTTCAGATCTAGGACTCATTTCTGGACAGATGTATCCAACTCTCCGCAACCCATCTCCCAGGAGAGGAGAACACCTTAGCAGATGCTTTGAGAAGAACAACGGTGTCCTGCCATGAGCAGATGCTGCATCCCAACTTTCTCTGGCCCATGTTCTGCAGGTGGGGCTTTCCTCAGTTTGAGCTCTTCACATTTCCTCACAATGTTCAATGCACAGCATTCTGCTCCAGGACTCAAATGGGGAAAGACACTCTAGGCGATGCCTTTCTGTATCATTGGAGAAGCGCTGCTGTGTACACTTTTCCCCTAATCTGTTTCATTCCCAAATTGGTGATGGTACAGCTATGGTTTGCCCATCTTCTTCACCTGTCCCAAAGGCTTTACATCAAGCTCTTGTTGAGGCCAGATCTCCTGACTCTTCACAGTGGTTGGATTCATCACCCCAACATGGACATGATGTTTTGGAGCTCCTTATCAACACTGCTTTGTTGAATCCTGATGGCAGCTCTAAGACCTTCCGCCTGCAGGTCCTGTTTCTACAAATGGAACAAGTTCCTGTCATTCCTGGCTTCTCAGCACTTATCTCCAGATACTGCCTGGATTCAGCACGTTTTGGACTTTCCATTATCTTTGTCTGAAAAGGGTCTCTTGCTTTCATCCATTAAATGCTACCTTGCAGCCATATCCCATTAGTTTGAGCTGTCAGGCAAGCCATCCTGCTTCCAGTGCCCTTCACTTAAGCATTTCTTGAACAGCTATAAGAATTTGCACTCTCTGATTTGACCTCCCACAGCTCAATGGAACTTAGAGCTTGGAGCTTGTCCTGTCGTATCTCTCCTAGAGGTAATTTGAACTCATGACAAATGGTGATATTCATCTCCTGTCATGAAAGACAGGCTTCCTTGTAGTGATAACATTGGCCAGATGGACTGGTGAGGTCTTTGCAGTCCACATGGATGCTCCTTACCTGTGTTTCCACAAGGAAAAGGTTGTCCTCAGACCTGACATTATCTTTCTACCTAAAGTTGTCTTTGCATTCCATCTCAACCAGGATATCAGACTACCTGCATTCATGCCAAACCCATCCCTGGATATTTCATTGTCTAGATGTTAGAAAAGCATTATTGGCCTTCTACATCAATAGAACTGCTGACATTCATCAAACTCAAATACTTTTTGTTTGCTACTCCAGACACAAAAAAGGTTTGCTGGTCTCTGCCCTGTGCCTCTCTAAATGAGTCTCATCTATCATCCATCTAGCATATGAACTTGCCAAGAAAGACCCTCCTGTGACTGTGTGCAGCCATTTCACAAGAACTATGGCTGCTTCTTTTGCCTTTTTGAAGACTGTTCCTTTGGAGGACATATGCAGGGTAGCTACCTGGTCTCAGTCCCTGACCTTAATCACTCACTACAGCTTGGATTTAAGGTTGAGAGCTGATGGTGCATTTTGGAGAGCACTGTTGTCCTCTTGTGTCACATGACTCACCCTCCACCTGGGTTAGTGGCTTGCTGGCTTCCCATTTGTGTGAGTCACAGAGACCACAAAGAAGAACAGCTTGCTCACCTGTAACTGTGGTTCTTTGAGTGGTCATCTGTGAACTCATGCAATACCTGCCCTTCCTCCCCACTTCTATCATGTCTAGAAAGTTCTGAATGATGCACTGCACAGGTGCAGTTAACCCATTTGTGTGCGTTGACAGATGACTAGTCAAAGAACTACAGGTATAGGTGAGCAACCTATTCTTCTCTTCTCCTTCCACCATGTGCAGAAGGGCAGTTAGAGGCACACAGACACAGATGTATCCCCTAGCCACTGCTTGGAGCTGCCTGGCAGCCCTTGCACTCCTGGAGAAGGAAATGAAGCAGCCATGGCCTCTTGGAGAAGGCAGAAGCTGCTTTTTTGTGTCCTGGGTGCCAAAAGTGACCAAATAGCTCCTAGGTGTATCCCCACAGATGGGCAGAGGGAAGAAGCTATACCTAAGAACCTCCAGCTTTCCTTCTACATCTGGTACAAAGGCATTTCACAATGAAGACGGGATAATGTTTTTTTCAATGTCTCTTAAAGTACTTACACTGGTACTGAAGTTACATCAGTTACAGGCAGCTACAGCGTTCTGGCCTATGCTAGCTGAGGATAAGTATGCTCTGGTTTGATTTAAATTTGGGATGGTTTGAAAGACATGCACATACCTCACCAAACTAGCCCTGCATTTTCTGTGAAGAGCAGCAAGTTAAGTGACACTAGAGTAGTTGCTGCACACCTGAGACTCTAGAGCAGGGGTGTCAAACTCAATTTCATCTTGGACCACATCAGCATTATGGTTGCCCACAAAAGGCCAGTTGTATCTGTAAGACTAAATGTATTTAGTCTTTTATCATATTAAATAATGATGTTTTGGGGCCCCGCAGCCCCTTTCTGTGCTCCTTTCAGCCCCCCAGCACCTCTCTGTGCCTTTTTCTGCTCCCCCTTCCCGTGGCTCTTTCTGGCCCCCCCCGGCCCTTTCTGTATCTGGTGAGCCCAATCCTCACGTTGCGGGCTACCACCTGCCGGTATTCTGAAGAAGAGCCCAGCAGCCAGCAATCATGATCTACTTCTACTTCTGACTGCTCCCCTGTCCAATTTTTGTGAGCTCCATGGAGCATTACCATGGTAAACCGCAGTGATGATCTGACAGCGAGACTTGGACAGAGGAGCAGTCAGAAGTAGAAGTAGAGATCACAAGGGCTGACTGCTGAGCACCTCTTCAGAATACCGGCAGCCCGCAATGTGGGGATTGGGCTTGCCAGGCAGGGAGAGTGCCACAGCTGCAGGACATGTGTGAGGGCCACATGAAATGGCCTGGCTGGCCAGATTCAGCCCAGGGCCTTGTGTTTGACACATGCGCTCTAGAGTGTTCACAAAGTGCTGAATCACTGTGAGTAAACTCAAATATATAAGAGCAGCAAACTGATGAACTGGATCTACCTTCCTATTGTTCATTCATATGTATCCCATCTTTTTGAAAAGATTCTGAGAGTCACAAGCTAAAAGCTAGCATCAGGCAGGGTATTGTTCATAGCCTGGCTTGGACAAAAGGTGAAATTTTGCATCTGTGCCATGCTTGTAATCTGACAATTTGCAATTGGAGAAAGAGGCTGGATCAAAGGGAAGATTAGGTCTGAGAATGAAATTAAAAATAAATGACAAAGAAAGCTCTCTGTAGAATACCTTGAAACAAAGGCATGAGTGGACTGAACAGAGAGAGTGCTAGTCTGTTATTTTTTTCTGGATCAGTTTTGTGATAAGCTGGGGAAACATGAGAACAAAAGTGAGTGAGAAGAGCTGTGTGAAGATGGGAGAATTAATTAAAATCTATATAAGAACATTTTAAAAAGCCATACTGTATCAGATTGAAGGCCTATGTAGTCCCATCATTTTTTTTCCACTGTGGCCTGTGAGTTGCCTTGGTAAAGCTTATCAAGAGGACATGGAACAACTGCACTTCCCATCTCACATTCCAAGTGGCTGAGAAACACTGAATATATAATATTTCTAAGTAGTATTCACTGATGGCCGTCACTTTTATGAATGTATCTAAAACTATCCATCTTGGCAGCCATCACCATGTCTTGTAGCAGTAAATTCTGTACTGTAAGCATTTTACAAAGAAATGCTGCCTTTTATCTTTTTTTTAAAAAAAATCTACCCACCATTTAGCTTCAGTTTCGAATATTATGACAGATGGAGGAAAACATCTCAGTATCCGGTCTCTCCAACATAATCTAATTTATGCTCCTTCAGAGTATAGTCGGCCCTACTTTTGTGCAACCTCTGCAGGCACAGATGTGAAGTCACATGAAACTTCACATCCCATTATAATCAATGGAAATAGTGTCTGTGTGCCCATGCTGCCAGAGGCACGTGCACGCTGCAGCCATTAACTATAATGGGATGCAACGCTTTGTGTTTTTTATTTTATGTGGGAGTTACTGGAATGCCGCATATATGGCTGGTGCATTGTAATTCTCATTGTATTCAATAGCGCTTATTCCCATGTAAATGTGCATAGGGCTGCTGATCCATCTAGCACATATTCATCTTCCCACAGTGGATAACTAAGGGTTTCTGGGTGCAAAGGTAATACCCCCCCCCCGTCTGCGTTGATCCCCAACAATTGTTACTTAGAAATATAACAGTCTCTTATCATGAAGCCTTCAAATAGCCATCATGTCTAATAGACTTCTAGAGGCAAAAGAGAATGTGACAGTTAAGGCCTAGGTGGTAGGGAAGGACAGAGTCCAGAGTCACTCGTTTTATGTTAACCCAGAGTGAACTGGAATAAAGTAAAGCAAATTACTTAAACTGTGACCCACACAGTAGAGTATTGCCAAAACTTTGGCTCCCCATGCCTTCAAGTTATTTCAGACTTACCATGACTGTACAGTGATCCTACCTGAGGGTTTTCTTGACAGTATTTATTCTGAGGTCATTTGTCATTGCCTTCCTCTGACACTGAGAGCATGTGACTTAGTCAAGGTCACCCAGTGCATTTCCATGACTGAACAGGGGTTTGAATCTTGGTCTCTCAACGTTCTAGTCCACTACACGATGGTGGTGCCAAAAACCGTGGTTCAAAAATAATAATGACATGTTTAGAAGGCTTTCCCATCCTTGTGCAGTCCAGATATGTTGTACTATAGTTCCCAGGGTTAGCAAGGCTGCTGTGATCTATCATAAACAAAAGGTCCCTAAAAGTCTGCCAGTGGTCTCCTCCTCATATGCATATACTTTTTCCCCTTTGCAATCCCAGGCAAACAGCAAAACCAGATTTCTCAATCACCTTATTCTGGCTAATGAGCTGTATTCCATTTAGATGGCCACTTCGGGTAGCTGTGTTCCAAAGAACTGTAGAATTCAAGTTAACATTGCCTGTTTGCTTGCCTGCTTGTTTTTTGGAGAATTTGCTTATTGCCTCTCAGCCAAAGCACCCAAGGCAGTGTGTATGAATTAGGTTAACTGTTGTTCACATATTTCAGATTAGGACGACTTGTTCAAAATTGTGATTGATTGATTGATTGATTGATTGATGATTTCCCACCTCTCCCCAAGGCTCAAGGTACAACATATATTAAAATACAGCTAAAAACACATCATCGATTAAAATACACTAAAAACACATAAAACCATTTAAAATACATTAGTTTAAAATTCATAGTTAAAAGTAGACTGGGTAGGCCTGCTGGAAGAGATCGGTCTTTAGTACTTTTTAAATTCAAACAGCCTGTTTCACTGTCTAATCTCTTCTGGCAGGTCGTTCCACAGTCTAGGGGTGGCCAACAAAAAGGTCCTCTGGATGACTGTTGCCAGTCTAATCTTGACTGGTTTAAATACGTGGCTACCAGAGGATCTGAGTGCACAGGGTGGATTGTATGGGAAGAGGCAATCCCGCAGGTAACTTGGATCCAAACTATGTAGGGCTTTAAAGGCAATAACCAACACTTTGTACTTTGCCCAGAAACTAAATTGACTGCCAGTGGAGTGATTTTAATATCGCTGTGATCTGCTTACTCCTTGATGTACTTGTAACCAATCTGGGTGCCATATTTTGGACCAGTTGGAGTTTCTGAACTTGGTACAAATGTAGCCCAATGTAGAGTGCATTGTAGAAGTCCAACCTTGAGGTTACCAGCACATGCACTATCATCTTCAGGTCTTTCAGTTCTAGGAAGGGGTCCAGGTGGTGTCAGCTGAAGCTGATAGTAAGTAGTCCTGACTGTCACATCTGTCTGAGCTGGCAGTTGGAGACACAAATTCAGGAGCACTCTCAAGCTGTGAACACAGTCTTTCGGGGGAGTGTGACCCTGTCCAGAACTGGTTGACACACCTCCAACTCTAGACTAGGACTCTTAATAGTAAGCATGTCTGTCTTATCTGGATTCAGTTTTGATTTGATTTTTTTTCACCTAGCCCATTACCTCCTCCAAGCATTCATTCATAGGAGACATACTATTCTTAGCTAAGACTGTTTTTGAAGGCATGGCAAAATATATTTTGGTGTCATTGGTGTACTGATAACACCCCACCCCATGTCTCTGAATGATCTTTCCCAATGGATTCATGTAGATATTAAAAAGCATTGGGGATAGAATGGTACCTTGTGGTATGCCATATAACAGCTTCTTTTTTGAGGAGCAGCTACCCAAACCACCACCATCTGGAACCTGCCTGAGAGGTAATACCAGAACCACTGCAACACAATGTCTCTGGTTCCCAACCTCCCCGCCCCCCAGGCATTTCAGAAGGATATCATAGCTGATGGCATCAAATGCCACTGAGAGGTCTAAAAGTACCAACAGGGACATGCTACCCCTGTCGATGCTAAGATGGTAATCATCCACTAAGGTGACCATAGCAATCTCAACTCCGTATCCTGCTCTGAAGTCTAATTGCATCTCCTCCCTGGATGACTAGCCAAGATGGACAGGGATTAAAAAAAAAGTTGTTCTCCTTACTTGCCCCAGCAGCTTGTCCACATCAGCAATACTCACCAATTGAAACTGATCCAGTATAATCCCACTCACAGAGTCACTGGACACCTCAGTATCAGCTTCTACTCCAACAATGGCATCTTAAGTTAGCTCTTATAAAAGATACATTGTTTGAGAAATGGTAATTAAAGGCATCACAGCAAACTACTGAAGGCTCTAAGATTGGGTTCAGGGGGGAGGGTGCCTGGGTTAGACCTCTCACAACCCTGAATAGCTCAGCTGGACGTCAGTTTGCAGATGCAATATGCGCAGAGAAGAAACTTTTCTTTGCTGCACATATTGCTACCCTATATTCTCTATATTGTGTCTTGTCACATAGAAGTTGAGTTTTCCACCATCTGCACTCTAGTCATTGTCCTTCCCATTTGAGCTCCCTATATACCAAAGGAACCTGTTTACTAACTGGTCGGAGAGGACATTTGAGGGTGACCATGTCAATAGCCCCAGTTAGATTTTGATTCCGTTTATTAATGAGAAGTTCAGCAGGATCATTGGTGTCACCAGCCCTAAAACCTCTAAGGCCTCCTGGAATCTCAAGGGATCCATTAGCCTTCAAGGGAGGACCATTATTATTTTTATAATCATCATCATCGGTCAAACCTGCAGGGTAGCAGATTATGAAATACAGTAGTCCCCTTATCCACAGTGTTGCTTTCCATGGGTAACTAAAACTGGTCTGAAAATATAAGATTCAGTACTGTCCATGGTTTCAGATACTTATGGCAGGAGGGTCTTGGAACGTATTCTCCACAGATAAGGGAACATATTCTGCATTGTACCAAGACCTACAAACTGAGCTTCAGTACTCTAGGAAAAGAAGACAGCTATGTTGCTGGTAGTGATAGGTGCTCAAAAAGAAATTCTAAATGTACTGACAAAACATCTGAATGAAATCTCCATAGATAGGATCACAATAGTACTTTTACAAAAACTGACACTTCCTTAGGCAAGCTACATTATGCACCAATACACTGCTAGATTCCTAGATTCTTAGCTTCTTGGATGGAGTCCAAATCATTAATAATCCAAAACTCCAGGCAGAACACCTGGTTAGATCATTAAACCTATTGTTGTAGTTGTTGTTATATTATTATTATTCTCCCTTTGCAGGAATTTGTGGCAGTATTTATCATGTGCTTCTCAGTTAAATCTTTGTAACAAGTCTGCAAAGATGAGGCTGAGAATGATTGACCTGACTTTATGGTTGCATGGGGATTTGAATCTGGATCTTCCTGACCTAATTCAGTGGTGTAATTATTACATACCTTTGTTGCTACCTTGGAAAACCTTGCTGATGAGAACTTGTTCCTGTAATTCTCACAAATGAAGAAGTGGGATGTGCATGGACAACCAAAGTATCTCATTTTCTATTAGGATTTTAGGGCATGTGGTTCAAAAAACTGATGATTATCCCCTCCCCTTCCTTCCTTCCTTCCTTCCTTCCTTCCTTCCTTCCTTCCTTCCTTCCTTCCTTCCTTCCTTCCTTCCTTCCTATGGCACCACCTGCAGCACGCAAGCAAGAAATCATCAAGATCACAGAGCAGCTGATAGAGGCTGTGAACAATGGAGACTTTGAGGCCTATGCGTGAGTAGACTGTACACGAGATCTCACTGAAATACTTGGGCTCAGAACCCAGTTTTACATGTATTCCTATCGATTGATGATCAATTGAGGAAAAGAGAAATTGGATCATTATGCTACTTATTCTCACTTTAAATCAGCGATGGGCAAAGTGCAGGCCATGTGCAACACCCAGGGCCATTTTCTGACTCCCAGGGGTCAATTTTTTCCATGTGTTTTTTCAATAAATTTATTTTTGCCCCCAAATGCCCTCTAAGGGTTTTGGGGGCATTTCCAGTGTGTTTTGGGGATCTTCCTGGGCCAGTTTAAGCTCAGCAGAGGCCTTTGTTAAAACTGGAAGTAAATCAGATATAACCTCCTGTCACTTCCTGTTTTGAAAGAAGGCTCTCCCTGGCCTATAATGGCCCGAGAGGAGTCTTCCTTTAAAACAATGGGCATTAGGGTACAAAAAATAGTTTTTGGCAGGGATAGGGATGCAATCAGCCAGGCCCTCCAGAAGAATAATGTGACTCCTAACCTCACACAGTTGCCTACCTCTGCTTTAAATCTATTTAAGAAGTTTGCAGCTCTGAGTGGTAGAGTCCATGCCAGAAGGAGCTAGCTCTCTCGCTCTCTCTCTCTCTCTCGCTCTCTCTGTGTTGCCCCCACTAGAATACTCAGCTGATTTATCTTGAACAGGACAGTTGTTCTTAGGCAGTGCAGCTGAAACTATAGCTTTGCCCTTAGTCTGAAGGAGTTTTCCTAATCTTGATCTGGGGCTTTTATGCTGATAAATCTGGTTTGCTGTGTCTGTAAAACCATCAGATCTGAACAGACCCAACTTGAACTGTAATTCTAAAGCTGAAATTTAAATTTCTTCTCCATATATTCCTGAGTCACAATCCTCCAGGTAAAACAGCAGCTCTGCTTTAGCATTTGAACATTCTTAATCTGTTTGTTGAAGTGATGTATCCCAGCAGTTTGTTGAATCATACCTGGTAGTTCATTTCGCAGTCAGACAAATATTGTTTCTTTTTTACAAATACTTATTGTGGAAAATAATAACCCAGGTTTCTCGAGGCATCATTTTAAAAGGCATGCTATCCAAGGAGAACAGAGTTCTCTCTTCCTTCAGAAAGATTTCTCATATCTCCCTCTGTGTTTTCTGCTTGTATAGAAAAATCTGTGATCCAGGCCTAACTTCATTTGAACCTGAAGCGTTGGGCAACCTTGTTGAAGGAATGGACTTCCACAGATTTTACTTTGAAAATTGTGAGTATATCTTGTTTTGTGTAAGATACGGGAAGGACATAATCTTTTTACTGGTGACCAGCGCCCACTTCTCTTTCCAAGACAGAAGCAGAACTACAGGAGGAATAACATCTGGTACTTAGATTTTGGCTTTTTGGTTCTTCCAGATAGCCTTCCCAAACCATATATTGACTGTGGGAGACAGGTAACAGATGAGTGCTTATGGAATTGCACTCCCAGGAATTGCCAGTTTGTCCCCAGGGAACCCATCTTGCTTTAGGAAACTTCAGCCTCAGCTAATGCCTACCCGGAGGACTTAAATGTGAAGGGCTCTTGCCAGTCTGTTCATATCTGGAGCCTTCTCTACATATTTTGAATAAGTATGTTATGCAAAAATATAGAATGTGTTTCAGAAAGGTAATCATACTTAAAACCCATCAAAGGTAATGAGAGTTGAGTTAACTGTGTGAAGATCACACCCATTGCTATCAACCTTCCTGGTGCTGTTTAACAAGTTCAGCTTTGAATACTCCCCACTGCCAAAAATTCTGTGTGTAGAAAACTAGAGCATGTACACACACAGAGACACTTCATTCAGTACATCTATGTCCTTTTTTCCTTTGACTTTTTCACTTTGGAAGACTCATTGTCCAGTACTAGCATTTGATGAGGGAAAGTTTTCCAGCCCCCTCCACAGCCCCACATTTTGAACATGCATTCATACTCTTCAGGCTGGTTGTAGCATAACTGTTCCATGATTAGACCAGTCAGTAGCTTTGTCTCACTTTTAAACTGAGGTACGGTTTGGGGAGGTACAACTGAGGCTGCAATACTGGAAGGAGTACCAAGTTGCCTTCCCTTTGTGTCATTTCCTCTAATCTAGACATGTCCCAGCTGCAGCTGCTGTTACCCAACTTGGCTCTGCCTTTTGCCTCTTCTTCAGCTCATCACAGCTTTAAGGAGGAAAGAGTTACATTGGTAGTATGACTAAAAGTATTGTCTCCTCCCCGAGTGGTGTTGCACAAATCCAACACTTCCAGCCCAAAATCATTGCTTTAAAACAAAGAAGACAACATTAATTTTGGATCATAGAAGCATCTTATCGATGACCAGGGAGTTGCCGGCAATCGGAGCAGACAGTACTAGTATGAATGAAACAATAGTCTCATCTGAGATAAAGCAGTTCACTGCACTGTGCAGCTTGTACTTCACCTCTCTGTTTCTACAAGATGGGTGAGAAAAATGAGATTGCAGGCAGAAAGAAGCCTTACAATCCTTAGTCTCTCGAGGCTTCCCCAGCCGCCCTTCTTCTGGCCCTCCAAAAAGCATAAATGCCTCTCCTGAGAGCCACCAGGACAAGCAGTTCACATTTGAAGTAGGTTATAGAGCCCTTGCTGCACTATGTGGCATTTAAAAAGAAACAGTTTTCAAAATGGGAAAACAGACACCTGGCTACATCTTTCTTTCTTTGATTCTTATTGTGTCTGGTTCCTGTAAGTAAGCAAGTAAGTAAACAGTTTATTGAATAAATGAACAGACCATATCAGAAACAGACAATAAAAAATACCAAATGCATAAAAAATGTGCTAAATTTGAAAGAAAAGGAAGAGAACCTATTATTTTACTACTTCCATCAAACTTTTTTCCTTAAAATGGCTCCTTTAACTGCAAAAAGGGAAATCTTTCACATCACTAACTGGTTAGAGCCTTGCAGAACAAAATTCATTTGTCCTCAACTGTTGAAATTTCCATATGACTTTTTAATATTTTGGTCATGGAGAGGTAAAAAATTGGCCACAGTAATCCTTTTTATGTTGGTCACCCCATTCTATACTCATAGCCTTTCACCTTGTAATAACCACCTTCTCTTTCAAAACTCACTCTAGTTTCTTGTTTCTACCATTCCAGTGTTATCTAAGAACAACAAGCCCATTCACACAACCATCCTGAACCCTCACGTGCATGTAATCGGGGAAGACGCTGCCTGCATCGCTTATATCCGCCTGACGCAGTATATTGATGGGCAGGGCCGTCCTCGCACATGCCAATCTGAGGAGACCCGCGTCTGGCACCGCCGTGATGGCAAGTGGCAGAATGTCCACTTCCACTGCTCGGGAGCACCAGTGGCACCACTCCAGTGAAGCTAAGATGAAGGTACAGAATGACCTCCTTGTCAAGTCACTTGTCAGAATAGATCTTTTCCCATTCCTGGGGAAGACGAGCTGAGAACAAAGGAAATGAAAAAGAAAAACAATTGTATGGTTGGCAATATACATAGGATAGAGTAAAGGTACATGCTTAAAAACAGGAGTGGTCATATAGTGTTTTGTACTGGGTTTTGGTGTGCTCCTCAAAGCTGAATGTAGATTGTTGCTGCTCTCCCAGACTTGTGGCAGACTATTTTTTTGTTGTTGTTGTTGTGCTTATTTTTCAGTCAATTATAAATTTATCAGTAGTCCAACCACAACAACTCTGTTTGTCAAGGGCCTACATGGTTAATCCGCTGAACTATTTGCTACTTTTTAAATTATTGGCAAGTATTCTCAGCAGCTAAATAGCTAAGTTATAGTTAAATGTAACTAAGTAACCTCTCCTGCCCTGACCCCCTTTCCCCCAAACTTGACAGAAACGTCGTTCACCTGTGCTCTAATTGCTGACAAAATGGACCTCTCCCCCTACATGCAGCTGATGCCCAGTGAAGTAGGTGGAGGGAGGGAGGTATGATGAATTAGGATCAGGGCAAAAGTGTCACAATTTTAACTGAGTAGGTGTCATGAATAATGAACAGTTATCTAGAATTACTGATCTGTAACTGTTCCATATCACTGCCTAATTATGATTGCAACACTATTGCCACAATTCAGCAAGTACCAACTGCATGGGGAGAAGGAACTCTGTTCTGCTGGTGGATGACCAAAGCATGGATGAATGACATTTCCATCATATTGGGGGAAGCATCAAGCCAGGAGAAGTTACTCAGTTAAATACTCTTAGGTATACTTAACTGAATAGCTGATATGAAATACCTGTCATTGTTTTAAAACACTTTACAGCATTTTAAAAGATCTGCTTCAAGAGAAAGGGGAGGCAAGCAGCACACCTGTGATTTTCACAAAGGCCAGCCAATCAGCACTATATGTAAAATTGCCAAAGAAGAGGAAAGAAGCTGCATATCTGATAAAGGCCTATAGATCAGTGCTGTGGAAATTCACCTTCTGCAAAAAAACAGCATTCCCTTGAGTTCTGTTGAGGGGCAGAGAAAGTACATTTGTCTAAAACCCATCAAGTGTACTTCCATGACGGGCTTAATGCTGAAACTCTGTGTGCCTGAATGGATGTACAAAAAAGGAGGGGGCTGAGATCCTGCAGCAGAGGCTACAATGCTTAACTTTATGATGATGGAGCTCTGTCGCTGACACAATCCACCTAGTGAACTACAATGATGCACAACAGGACATGGTGCAAGGTGTCCTGTTACACAACAGGGGCTTCCTTTGTCCCAGTGTGCAACATTTCCCAACAGGGGCACTGCTGCTGGCTCCATTTGCACCCATGTCCTGAACACATAGCTATGTCTCTGCTTCCGTTCCGAGAATACAGGCTTTCCACAACATTGCATTTGACCTTTGTGTGAATAAAATTCAGCTTAAGATGATGCTAGTACCTTACAGGGGTGCTAGCCAGAATGATTTTAGCAGTGTGGAAATCATTTTAGACTTCTGTATTGAGTAAGTTCTCCTTGTCCTATAATTGGTCCATGGGAAAAGCCAAGGATGAACCTTGAAGTTTTATCAGGCAATCGATCACAGCATCCCCGCTTCCTGCTTGTGTCTTTCAGAACTAATGCTGGCTGTTCTGGCTTCTTACCGAAGGAGACGGTGATTTGAGCTGAGCTGCTAGCCGGGAGCAGCGGTGACAAGCACGTGCCCGCATGCTCGTGTCCCCCCATTCCCATCCTTCCCCTGTTTCATCATTTCCAGTGCCTGTGTTTGCAAAAAAAAAAAAAAAAAAGAAAGAAAGAAAAGAAAAGAAAAAAGAAAAAAAGGGGAAAAAACACATAAGAAAAAAAATCCAACCAGACTCAATTCTAAATAAAACAAATCAGCAAATCCAGCCAAACCAACCCAGCTGTCCGATTCGCAGCGTGGCCACACTACGCCTCCTGTCCCCACCAACTTCCATTTCTTTGTGTCCGTCCGTCCGGCTGTTCAGGTGACCAGGTGTTGCAATGAAAATGTCTCAACTTCAAACAAACAAACAAACAAAGGCTCCACCTCCCTGTGTCGACCCCAGTGTTGAACAGTGTTAGTTTGTTAGGTGAAAAATGCATATATATATACATACATACATACATACATACATACATATATATATATATATATATATATATATAAAATATAAAAAACAAAAAAACCCACAAAAAACTTTTACAGTATTTGCATTCTCTGCCAAAGCATGGGCCTTCTCCAGTGGTCGTGTTCGCGCTTGGAAGTCTGTGACCTGTGTTACTGTTTGTTTTTCTTTTTGCGGAGGATGCTCTTCCTGAGCTCTCGGGCTAACCATTTCTTTTCTCCTCTAGCTGTGGTTGTGGATTATGATGATGATTATAATTATTCAGACTTTTAATTTATTTTGTTCTTCTTTTGGATGGGAGGTGACCCCTTCTAGAGGAGGGGCCCCTGCTTTCTGGGCCCCTCCCATGCTAACCCACTGCCGGTGGTTTCCCGGTGAGCTCTCGGCCATGGCCAGACTGACGGGTTCTTACATGAAGGGTAGCGTAGCCTTAGAGATATAATTAGGTCTCACTGCAGATGTTTTGAATGTCTGAATTCTCATTGACGCTCACATTTGCCAAGCTTCCCTAACCCTGACCTCTTGTCAAGGGCTACCAACAGTGGTGTTGTTGTGCCTGGGCCCTGCCGTGGTTTTCTGACCGGGGTGGATTAAGTGGGCAGTCTCTGTTTAATTGGGTCAGCTGGGACAGTCTGGACAGTTGGGTTGCATTTGCTAAGGAGGAAAAGAAACTTTGACACTGCTAAGCCTTGTCCTCTTCCAGTTCTAGGGAACTGATGCCCCCCAAAAGCAGAAAGGAGCAACAGGTGCCTCATCATTAGGGATTCTGTCTTCATCTACTCACTTAAAAAAAATGCCTAGCCCAACTTTCTCCCAGGCTTTCCCTTTGAGCATAAAGTTTGGTACTATAAAAGAAGAAAGGAAGCGAGGGAAAAGTCAATACTACCTTTGGGGATCTGCTCCAAGTTTTCATGAGATGGGAAGGAAGGCTGGGCAGCTATGCTTGTGCTTGCCAATCACTCACACAGTCTCTCTCTCTCTCTCGAGATCACTTTCAAAGAGAGGGAATTGATTGGCAAGAACTCTGAAAATTCCTCTTGCTAAAGAGGAAATCCTTTCAGGTAGCTGCTGCTTCAGGAACTGACTCTTCAGGAAGCCCCAAATGTGCTAGGCCAAAAAGGAGCGGTTCTCCAAGAGGGACTAAGCCTTAGTGGAAAGAGATGGAAGAGGTTCTTCTCTTGTTTCAGTACTGGCCGTGTGCAGAAACCATGTGAGCTTCATCCACTACCAGTCACAGCTCTGCTAGGTCCTAAAGGAAGGCAAAGTCTTAGCCACTGTCCCTTGCACAGCAGGTAGTATACATTTGCCAAGAGGGCTGCAAAATGTAAAAATTGTTATTGAAAAAGCTCCCTTCCCTCACCTCTTCAGATTCATTTACAAAGAAGGTCCCTTGCCATCTCTTCAGCACCTCATTGACCCCAAACTCTGCTCCTGCCTTTGAGTGGTACCTTGGCGTGTTTTAAGTCACTAGCCTTGGCCCATGGCCACCAAAGAATTAGTTGCTCATTGTAGCCCATGTCAATACAGATTATACCTTGGAGGTCTTGGACATTTAGCTGTGTAGAAGTGCTCACATACTTCTCTTGTCCTCTGCTTAGTATGCCATCAGCTTATTTCTCTGATAGATGAAGCATTATGATCAGAGATGTCACCGTAAAATAATGCTCCCCATCACTATGGAAGTTGGAGAGACGGCAAAGACATAGGCAAGTTTATGTTGCCATCCTATACTGATTGACCTGAGAGTACATCCAAATGAACTTAAGAGGTCTCACTTCTGCGTAAAACATACCCAACATTGGCTGTTAAGCATCAGAAAAGGGGGTGGAGACAGTAAGGAAAGTGTGGTGGGTGACAAGGGCCCTGTGTTTAGAATTAGGTCTTAGTGTCATGCCTTTCCTCGTCCAAGACAAGAGCATCTTGACTTTTTGGCAGTCTTATTTTGTAGCTTGTTATTGGACCCAAGGGTGTAGTGCTATTTGTTTTAAGTTCTTGAACAGTTGAATGGGCTATTTAAAATATTTGCCTAGAGAAAAGAAAGCTGAGAAAATGGGGTGTTTCTAGATCCTATCACACCAAGCTAACGTGAGAAGAAATTTTCTTAAACTATTTGCCATCTTTGTCACTTCACACTGTGGCCTTGCTTTACCTACACACTTGTTGGGTTGTTTTCATGTCTACAATAAAAACAGCTTCCCCAAACGGCTTGGAGAAACAGTTACCCACTGTATGCCCAGATGAAGTTCAGTGGTGTTGCAAATAGAGAAAAGAGTGATTCTTTCTAATATTACTCCCTACTCAAGATGGTTGTGTTTAGTGACCCAGCCTGATCTTATCATACTGTAGTTTAATAAGTATTAGTTTATGGCAGGAAAACTTGACTGTGCAATGGCTATGTAGGTGGTTCTTTAAGGGGTTTAAAAAGTTCTCACAACAAGATCACATTGCCTCCTCTTCAAGGCTCATAAAGAAGCAACTATATTTAATTAGGTTTCCATGTATGAAGACAGACACAATGTCCTCAGTGCACAAAGATCTCCCTTCTGAGCTTTTGTGTCCTTTGTCCGTAGATATTGCTGAAGCACGACTAATTGCTAGGGATTTAGATGGTTTGGGTTAGACAAAGATACCCACTAGTAGGTGGTCTAACCTCAAAACCAGGGGAAGACATTCCTGCTTCTGGGATTGGGGAAGGAGCAATATCTGGTGGAATACATAGCAAGATTAGCTAGTTGTTTGCCTAGTCTGTGGACAGAAAATTCAAGTGTGAATTTTCCTACTCAGACTATTGAAAGGTGATGATTCTTGTGGCCTCCCAACAGTAAGTGTCATCTGTATCAGTATCAGTAACTGTGATTTTGTCCAAAGATTTTCACATTATGCACGTTTTCCATTACTGCAGTTCAGTTGCCAGGAGGAATAAAGCTCAGTATGGCAATAAAAAATAAATAGAAATCTGGTAAAGATTACTGGTACAAACACACTCTTGGCCCAAGCTTTCCTTCACTGTCCACACAAATGGTTCTGTGGGGGCTCAGCACAGAATTAAAACATCAGATATCCACACATCATACATTCCAGGGGAGTAGATGTGACAGAATTAGCATAGGAGGCAGAGTTAATTATGCATGCCCACCATAGGAAGTGCATTTTCAAGGAAGTATTCCTCATCCTACAGCCTGTTTGCCTGCCACCTGTGCAGATCCCAGCAACATGTGGAAGCACTGTAAAATAAATAGTCATTTATTGTTCTTTGTCACCTCTAATGTTGCCACAAGATAGGTCTTTCCTATCACAAGTCATTTATAAACTGGGTTAGATACATAATCCCAGGGGAAGGCATAAGTTCATTACTTCATCTGCAGAGCTTCTAGAGTCACTTCAGTTTGGTTATTGTATCACTGTTCTCTAGAACTGTTTTAATGCACCTGAGTGTGAAAAAAGTTTTAGTGGACTCTTTAATAGCTGAACTAGTTGGCAGCTCAAAAAATAAAATTTTGGACTGACTCACCACTAAACAGTCTTCCATTACTACCCTTTGGCAAGCCAGTCTGATTTTCATGATAATCCTCACTGTAGAGAAGCTTCTATATTATATGGTTTTTTTGATGTCATCATCATGTGGTTTCATGTTTTGCTTGGAACCAGAACCAGTAATAGGAGATGAATTGGTTAAACACTTTCTTCCAAAGGAGCAGTATATATTTAAAAATGCACCTCAGAAGGCAAGAACACCTATTTTCTCACATATAATCGTGTTGCGATTGCAAGATTGACAGTGGATGACATAGGCTTCTCAGGTAAAGGAGCCAGTTCCACCACAAAGAAAATGCCTGTTTAATACATTTGGGGCACTGCAGAAAACTTTCTGCATTGCAAATGTCCAATTCAGTGCCACAGCAAAGGTAACCAAGGCCCAAAGATCAGGCATATTCAATTGATCCTCTGACCAATGAATATTTCATAGCCTAGTGAAACAAGACTAGATAGTTCCAAATTTTCAAGGAGTGCATGTCTCTTAATTCCATTTGAATGCCCTGTTTATTTCAGTTAGGACTTACAGTCTGCTTATATTTTGGCATACATGACATTTATATTAATACTGACATTTTTAGACATCATTCCCACCCTACCACATGCAGTAAACAAGTGAAAATGTAATTATTTCAATTCCAGTCTTAAAAACATATGTCAGAAAAGTAGAGTCTGGTTTAATACATAAAGAATTTATTGTGTTAACTTAAATAGAACAAATAATAGCGCAGGTGAACAGCATAGCTAAGGTCATGAAAAGAAGAGACTGAAAGTACCAACTTACCTTTTGAAGTAACGTCAGATCACCATTGATCTAAAATTGGGGAAGCTGTAACTTGTTCTAATTGTGGTGAGTTAAAACAAACTGCAGTTCGATCCCTTGTTTGTATTTTAACTAGCCATAGTTAGAAGAAACCGCAGTTTCTAAGCAGGAATGTATGAGGCTAATCACAATCAGTTCTTTTTAATGAGAAACCATGGTTTCCCTTTGCATCTGAAGTGGGCCATTGTTTCATTGGTGAGTGCTTAGAGCACTTGTTCAATTGTGAATCCCTAGTTATGCTTTGGATCTTGTAAATATTAGGTGAAAGTGGTCACTGTGACAGCAGACCAGTATGATGGATGCTGTATGACACTTCTTCTATAGATTAAAGTATGCAAAATCAGTAGGGATAATTTAGTGGTCTGGATGGATTGTTGGTATAAAAACTAAATGGTTCCTAATAATTTAAAGCTCTGAATGCTTGTACTTGTCAAGCTGCAGAATCAAGCAAATATGTTTGACGCTCCTCAGAACTAAGACTGTGCCTCCCCAGGAGTAACACTGTAAATAAGCCAATAGAATGATTGGATTCTAATTCTTATGCCAATAAAAGAAAATGAAAAATGATCAGATTGTCCCAAAGCATTTGTACCACCTTTAGAAATAATTGTTTATATTGCTCTTTAACCCTTGATGTCCAAATGATTCCAAGATTCCACTCAGCTTCCTTGTCATACATGTTTCTATTGTTGGGGAAATTTAATAGAATGTAAGGCAGTGATATTCTAGAGAATTTGGCAAATACACCATCACTCATCATGATGGAGGATATTGGACCTGCCAACAATTCCCTTTTGTGCAGCTATTAAAAGCACAGGAGTTTACAGCAACCTTTGATGAGCAAAGGTTAATGAGACAGTAACTTTACTAAGCCAGTTTGTGTCTCTAATAACTCAAATATATGTAAATATAACAAATGAATCATTTATAAATGTCCAGCTTCTAAACACAAGAATAAAGTTTGTTACAGTGGACCCTTATGAAAATACACTCCAATTTCCATCCAGACTCTTTCTTTGTCAGTTCTTGAAAGAAAGCATATATAAGCATTTTGTTTAAAAAACAAGGTTAAATGTGTTGGAAATAAGTAGCTATCCACCTGCTTGGCTCCAGTTTGTATTTTAAGATTGCAGGTGAGAAGACCTCTGATGCATTTGTGCTTCTAGCTGAGCATGTTATACCTGCATTGAAGGGTGGAGTACTGAACACTCATGTATGAAATACATATTGAGAAATTTGGACCAGTCCATAGGTGCATTCCAGAGAGTATGCAGCTAAGCACACCAATGCTAAATGTACCCTTCCTAGCTTTTATTCTGAGAACATACTAGTAGTTTGGATCTCTGGTATCAGTAACTGGAAATAGGTAATCAGTTGTATACATTTATCCTTGTATACATTTGTCCGGGAAAATATAGGATAATATGCCAGATTCTGCAAGAAAGAATTCTGTATGTACTTTCATTGGCTCCCGATAAAACACGTCTGCCTGAGCAGAAATCCCCATTCATGTGAGCTGGCCTCACAGTTGATCAAGCTGGGCTAATTTGCACGCTTCATATACACATTAGATTGTATAACCTTTAGGATGCAAGGCCCAAGTGACTTTGCTCTGCATTGTGAATGTGCAGATTCACATCGTAGTGTGGACGCATTAGACTTAAACAGTTTTTTGGGAAGCCATGAGACTGGTAAGAAATCCAGGCAGCAATGAGGTACTGGAACCTGTTGGGAAGATATGGATACTGTCAATAAATTGGCCATATTTTAAGTAGGAAAGGGAGACATGTTCCCATGTGAGTTTGCCCCTGGAAACAGAAGTTTGAGGTACTGGAGAAAATTTTTATCAACACTATGATGGTGGTGTCCTTTGGCACACTTCTAGAGTCTGGGTGGGCAACTGTTGTGGGTCCAATATTGTGCTCCTGTAAATCTCTGGGAGGCATGTGGACTGCCACAAAAAAAATAAAAAGTTGCAACAAAATACTGGAAGTCACCTCACATTCACATCTGTTTTTTATTTTTTTAAGTGTAGGTAATTTAAAATTTAAAAGTGAATTGCTTCTTCTGGAGGCATCTCCCCACCCCCAAAAAAGGCTGATCCTGGAAACCTCAATGAGTCAAGAGTTGCAGAAACAGTTCTGGGGGGCCAAATACAGCCCTAGCGTCACACTTTGCCCATGCTTGCTTTAGTTAATAATACTGTTTCTGACATGGACATTCCTGTTCCTATTCCTATCCCAAGGACTGGTTCTAGTGCCATTCCTGCAGTGATGGTTCTATTTTTATCTTTTTACACTTATACCCCATGAAGTACATTTGTACCCCTAAGAGATCCCCACAGAGTGATAGTAATGGCCTAAATCCTGCTGTTAGTCCTTGCTAGTGTAGAACCAGAGACCCAATGGAATTTATCTACGTGCAACTCACCATTCAACAACTGATTGAAGTGGTTAACTCTAACAGAGACTAACAAAGAAGATGCCAGCCTGTTTCATAGTTTTATTGCTAGGGTGCAGTACAGCTGGCCTATAGACAATGTCTCTGTCACATACAAGAAGGCCGTCTAAGATTCTCCCATGAAGCAAGACAGGATAATACTCTAGTTTGATTTCTACCACCCCTGTATTAACTGGTATCCATGCTGATCTAAATGCTGTAGAGCAATGCAGAACATGTGCCTCTGATGCTGTTGGACAACAGCCCTAGACAGCTTAGCTGAGGGATAATAGCTAGTGCAGTTCAATAATATCCAGAGGGGCATGTATTGTCCACCGCCCTCTAAGGCCAACTCTCCTTCTTGTCAGGGTAAGACTAATTCTTCATTCTGTTCACAAACCTAGTACCTAGTTAGCCTGCCTACAAAAGGAGAAAGATGGATTTATGGCAGGTGTTGTTTTCTCCATAGATTAGCGGTCAAAACAATTGTAAGCATATCACTGACCTCAGATATTGCTAAACAGAGTAGCATCCTAGGTGACTGGTGTGGCATGCAAGCACCAGTCCAGAGCTATTGCTAATGAGTAAGGCAATTCTTAAATCAAGCTCATCAAAAGGGAATGTGAAATGAGGAAGAGAATTTCCACATTCACTGTTGAAATCTCATTTGGTCTGGTGGGGTCTAGATCCTGCCACCAATATGTTTTCCAACAAAGAGCTGCACAGTTTGCAGCCCAAGTTTCAGTGCTGAGAGGACATTTGAACACAAGGTAGGAGATGTGCAAAGTCCATTTGTGCCTTGGGGCTAGGCCATGGTTCAATGGTTAGACAAAGCTCATACAAATTTTTATGTACAATGGAATGTATTTGCACTTTAATTTCCTCATTCAGCTAAAGCAAGTATGGGAATCATACCACCCTCCAGACATTGGTGAAATGCAGTTCCCAACAGCCCTAGTCATCACTGCCAAAGGTAGAGAATGCTGGGAGTTGCAGTTCACCAACATCTGGTAAGCCACATTAATTCCCAGTGCTGAAAAGCAACTTAAGAGCAATAGACACAATCTTGTCTATTATTATTATTGAGGGCCTCAGCTGCCTTGTCCAATGGATAGGAAATTAGGGGTCTTCCAGAATGTCTCTACTATAACCTTGAATTACTGAAGTGAGATTGGGTTCATCTGTTCATTCCATAGTTGAAAGGCAGAAATGCCTTTCCTACAAAGGAGAAAACATGGGGTGCTCTTGTGACCACAGCTGGTGGATTCCACTGAGTATGGAGGATCTGTGTGGCTTCCATGTGCAGTCTTTGTCCAGGCCCTCCTTACAAGGCCATCCCCATCACCTCATGCAGCATTTCATGTGGCTAATGAATGTAAGGGCAATTTGGACCAAGCCAGTATGACTGAGCAGGGGTGGGAAAGGGGGAGGGAGAAGAGGGAGTGGGCATTGGTGGGGGGAGGGATGGGTGTCCCACCAGCACTGACACAACATTGAAAGCACTTTATCTTAAGAGATTAGATCTCTTACTCCTGCCCAGTCCCAGGACTGGGCTTTGCACTGCACCATACCCGCTGGAGAAAAGTTCAGAGGAATGCAGGATGTGTTAAATGACTCTCCTCTTTCTAGATGAAGCTTCAGAGAGGATGTTCCCCTGCATCTTTCCCTGCCCCAACCCAGTTGTGTCCTCTGCACAGAGAAGGGGATGCTAAGACCAGAATGCAGACTGCTGAGGTTTAGGTCAAAACATTTATCTTCTCGTCCAAACACGCAATCTTAAACAGCTAAGGTGGCTTTTGTCCCCTAACCCTTTCTGCACACCCACCTGCGGGATGCTGTGCTTCCAAGATGGGATCATTCACTGTACAGCAGGGAAGAGATATCATTCAGAGCCAACACATACTCACTGACTTGCCTTTTTCTCAGAGCACCTTTATTTCTACATTTCTTTTCCAGGGGAGGGGATGGAAACAGGGGAGGTGGGTATCTGATTAAACATGCAAAGAGTGAGAATTCACATATGGGGGCATAATATAATATGCTTGTATGATTTCTGCGGAAGACAAACTTGAGAAGTGTCTCTACATCCATGTATATGAAAAAAAATTACAAGCCGCATGTTGAAAACAGGTGTTTCATTATTAAACATTAATGTACCGGGGCCTCCTCCCCTTTGATGTTCACCTTGTTTACTATGGAACTAAGTGCGTCGCTGGGGGTATTTTTGGACTGGGGAGGGGGTTGTATTTTCTTTTGCATGACCTTTAAAGAGAAAAAAAATCTATATATATCTATATCTATGAGAACTAAAAGCAAAGCTGAGCTGTTAGTCTGTCCCATGAATGCTGGTGGATCTTTTCCTCTTTCTAACTTAACTCTCCCTTTCTTTTTCTTGCCATTTCACTGTCTTTCTTTCTGAGCCTTGTAAGTGTAAAAATGATTCCGACTTTGTTTTTGTCTCGGGAAACTGCAAATAAAAAAAACACAAAAAAGGGACAAAAGGTTTGCTGGACCTTTTCTTGGCTTTATTCCTCAGCTTTAACATTCCACCCAGAAGTGTGATTTTTTGTTTTTTTGAACTGCCTTGAAAAAGCTTCATACTCACTTTGTATGCTATACAGATCCTAATAGAGCGCTAGTGTACATTTGAAAGGGACATGCTAATGTCTAAGAGATTCTGGCCAAGAGGAGGTGCCCAGCAACTAGCTGCTAAGGCCATCTGGAGGACTTTGGGGAGTGTTTACAAGAGCGCTGCAATGGAAAGAAAAAAGCCTCAACTTTTCCTTAATTTCCACTGTGGTTCAAATAAACATCAAGCAATGGATACAGTGTGCTGTCTATATTGGGCATCTTTTAGAGCAGGGTGAGCAAAATTCAGCCCATGGGCTGCATGCACCCCTCCCAGGCCACTTTTGCACCCTCTAGGGCCCAAAGAGGTAAAATAATGCACCTGTAGGGGACTTCAGGGCGTTTTTGCCACATTAACCCCACACACAATTTGAACCCCAATAGAGGCCTTTCAAGAAAGAAAGAAAGAAAATTACATCCAATCATCTCCTGTTGTTTAAAAAGGCCGCTCCTTGGCCTAAAATGGCCAGAGGAGGCCTTAAAACATGGCAAAAATGACTCTCACAACCCCTAGAGGAGGCTGGGGGCAATTTTTCAAATTTCTCTTTGTGGATGGTGCAGCAGGGAACATACACCCCTCCCAAGATCTTCAACAGTGTGAATATTGCTTCCTAGCCTCCCAAAGTTGCCTATCCCTCTTTAAGAGGAGAAATAGCCAATGGGAACAACTGATTGATATATAGCAGTATTGAGTTTCTGTACAGTTAGAATGTTCAGCTCTGGAATGAGCAGTGTCAGAGCCTCATGCCTAATTTGCATCCACCTTGTCATGCTCTCTGGAACCTCTGTTCCCACCTTACCTTCTGATGCCATTGCTTGATCTGCTTGGAAATCAGAGGGACTGTTCAACACTGGGATTTATCAATTTGCCGCCTTTTACCATAAAGGACCCAATGTGTCTCACAAAGTAGAATACAGCTAAAACTCCATCTTAATTTTATGACTGCCCTCTGCTACATCTTTTGAAACTTCACATTTGGAATTTCCAGTGGGTCAAACAGAACCATCATCTTCCACCAAAATATTGTCATGTCCAGAAGCCGACTCCCCGTTTTCTCCCTTCTCTTCCAAACACAGAGGCATGGTCTGAACTCCACTTAACAGTCTCCACTCTGTCTCAACTTCTGAAAAAACACACACAATTTGTTTCGAAGAAAATGAATCCAATATATAAAGTGTTTAGGGACTATAACACATAAGATTCTTGCATGTATAAGATGAGCCACAGCCATTTTTGAATGTTCAGGTGATAACTTTATCCACATAGGCAAAATCCAGTACATAGAGAAGTTAAGCAATATTTATTAAAATACAATCTTTAGTAAAAGCTTCCACATTAGAAAGAAGGAAGAGGGTAAGAACAGATGGGTGCATGTTGAGTGTAGGGGGCAAAAGACATAATTAACTGGCTTGCTCTACACTTCTCTAGGCAAGCCTCTGAAGTCCATTTTCATTTGAAGAATGACCAAATGAATGAATTGTTCTCTTATACAGTAAGTAGTACCAGAACTCACTGCAACTTTCTACCCACCCTCTCTTGTTAGGAGAGCTCACTAGGATCAAAGCAATCACCCACAGAGGGAACTGACTGCAACAGAAGTGGCTTTACAGAAAATTCAACTGCCCTTAAGTATATCTAGACTGGAGACAGAAGGAGGAAAGAAAAATTAAGGCTAGTGATTGCTGGCACCTAGGAGGGTATTGCATTGGTTCTGTCAATACAGACTCTGCATAATGTTGATTCAAGTCTTTAATTGGCCAAGGTGTGTCCTTGTGCCAAATTCCTTCCCAGGAAGGGCACAGAGAGCAAGTAAGTGCAGCCAAGCTATCAAAAGTCACATTCTGCACTCCACTACCACTCAGATAACAGAACATTTCGATAGCAGAAACTTCTTAAAACCAGGGGGCTCTCATTTGCTCCATTTCCTTCCTTCAGTCCCAGGTTTGGTGTGTGTTTATAAATTGCAAGAGGCCTGCAATTTGATAGTTGCTGTCTGCTCAAGAGATTATGGGAACTGAGACACTCAAACATAAAAGAATAGGAAGGAAAAAAAGGAATCAACAGAATGCAAATAAGCAATTGCACTCAACAAGCCTCGTATCTGGCCAGACCATTTTTAGGTTTCTGGGCATTTGCACTCCTTAGTATATTACTTATTACACAATAATGCAGTCAGGAAAGACCCTCCCCAATTTCCCATGTTCCTCTTCACAAAAGGAAGCTAGGGCAGCTGTGAGTCTGACAATACTATGTAGAGAGGAAAATCAGGGGTCCTACAGATGTTGATGGCCCACATCTCTTATCACCCTGACTCCTAGCCATGTTGACTAGGGCTGATGGAAGCTGGAGTCAACAACATGACCTATAGGAACACAAGTTCTCCACTCAGTCTAAAAGACAAGTGTTTGTCATTGTAACTGGGCAAATAAGATAATCACCAAGTGGCTGTTTTCCCCACAATCCTACTAATAACGAACAAAAGCACTGTGTGGCATTTCCTATCACATGGCTACAACAACTGCTTAGGGCTCCCTGTCAAATACAAGCTGATTTTAAGCATTCTTTAAGCATTAAATATGCAGATATGTCCACAACAGTTGTCGTAGGAAACAACAAGATAGGGAGTGGAGGGGGCAAGGGACAATCCCTAGCTGCAGATCAGCATTCCTGCCTTCCAAGACAGAATGTGCCTCAAATTCCAGGCACCACTGACAGAGAAACAAGAGTATGAGTAACAACATTTTCTACACTTACACAAAACTAGCCAGCAAGGTTGAATTCTTGGGGAGGGGGGACATAACACCCAGCCAAGAACATCACAAAACAACACCAAGATGTATAACTTTAGCAGTTAATACACTTATCCCCAATACAGGACAAATCACACTCTACAAGACTGGTACAGCTTTGACTGCAAAGCAGCAAATGGTGCTTCTGGACAACAGCACTATGCTATCAAGTAATGGCTACTGGTTAACACTATGGCAGAGGCTCTGCCTAACAGCAGCCACAATGCAAAGTTGCCAGTGAAGAGGAATAGTCAGACTGTGAAACAGCATTTCCACATTGTTGAGACAAGTGTAACAAAAAATAAGCCACTTACAAAAAAATCTGACCAGTCCCATGACTAAGCTCTCCATAAACCAACTCAAAATGCAAGATATTTCCAGTAGTGGCACCACATTATGCCTTCTTAAGTAAATCCTCTGTTTTGGGAACTGTGCTGGGTGTGAAAATCAGCTCTCAAAAGTTACTTGCTTCCTTCACAAATAGCCCCAAAGTAGGAAAACATTCCCAGCTTGAGTCAAAAGAACACCAAGCAATTTCACCAGTCCAAGCCATCCCTAGAAATCCCTTTCTCCACTTCCCTGGAGCTCTTCCATTCCATTATAAAGCAGATCCAGATCTTTTAACTAGTATGTCTGTCCACACATGGTCCCTGGGAGAGTCAGAAAGGCTGGGGATGTCTAGGTTGTTTCTGCCTTCCTTCTATAACTACAAGGACATTCAGTAGACAAGGGAGTTCACCACCACAATTTGACGATGTGCAAAGATGGGCAAAATAGATCCTGGTACCAGCCTGCAACCTTCAGATGGGCAAGCTGTTTAGTATTACATGAGTAGACTGAAACAGGTGCCTTCTGAGTCCAGATCTGCTTCTGGGTTTCAGAAAGAATCAAAGAGCCCCACAGAGTCCAACAAAACAACTAGAACAGAACAAGAAGAAGAGCCCCTTTTTTAGCAGTGGAAAAGTCAGTGTATCCTTACCCCTATACAATACAAACATCTTGTCCAAGATGACTTTTTTCCAAGAGAAGAAAATAAAAGATTGCTTTAAATTCATGAACCCAATATGACATTCCATTCCAGGCACCCATTCTGGCCAAGGCAGTTAAAAATCTGGAAACATGAACTGCCACAGTAGGTAATGTTGGAGTTCATCTTCTGACTTTCTCATTCTCAGAGTCCTGAATGCAAATGAAGGCCTGATAATCCAGAGTATGTGGTGGGTCACGGCCAACAGGGGTCACATGATCTTACAGCATGAGTTCTGCTTCCGGGCCTGAAAGATCATTTAAAAGAACAAATTTAAGAAATGCCTTCATTTATAAGTCTGCAGCTTTAAACTGTCAGAGGCCTCCTTAAAAGTTACCTTTGTGGTGTGGAAAGATCAGAAGAGCAGCAGTGTTATTCACTGCAAAGATAACAGGAAGACATAAGCCACAAGGAAGAAGCTCATAACAGCAAATTCTTCTCTTGTCTCCTCCATCCTTTTTCATGTAGTTTCTATGGAAAATACTTTATTTGCTGCCCTTCAAGTTTTTAAAAAATCTGCTAGAACAGTTCACATATTAAGAACAGCAAACACACTGACGCTCCCCAAAATTAACATCTGTAGAGCAGAGTAGAAAGTGTAACAGTGATAAAATCCAGTGGAATCAATAAAATAATTCCATTAGTATGCTAGGAAAACAGGGGAGAATTCAATGAATTTGGTGATTCAACAAAGAAAGCCTTCTCTCAAGACACAATCCACTAGTTTCAAAGGGCTGGAGATGGGGACTCAAAAACCTTTGCTGGTTATTATCAAGCAAGGTTGTACGGCAGAAAGAAAACTCTAATTTATTCAGATCTTAAGCCAGCACTAAAAACCTGAGAATACATAATATTACGTCTGAGGCCACCTCCATCATCTTTCCAGCAAGGACAAGCACTGGTAGAGGCCACCTGACCAGGAAGATGGAAATCTTTACAGATCACACCCACCCCCTATGGAGAATATTCATAAGAGTGAAATGATAGTGGGGACACATAATATAAGGGAGGACACAGTGACTCCAAAAGTCATGGGTTACAGAGAAATATTTAAGAAATCTGAGAAATAACCTGAGAAATATTCTGAAATTGAAAATAAATAAATAAAATTAAAAAAATTAGTTTCAGGGCTGGAATATTATAAAGAAAACTTTAATAATCCCAAACATAATAGAATTAAGCTCTGATTTCAATACTTTCTTGCTCTTGAATGCCCTCAGTATTAGAAGTCTGCCCTGCATTCTACAACAGTCTAAACCGCTCAGGATTCTGTTCCATCTACTATGAAAATAGTAAAGCCATAGATTATGCCATGAATACTCATTCACTGCCATTCCTCTCGCTTTCCAGCATATTGAACATAACAGAACTTTTGGTTACTTTTGATGGGAATTCTAGGCAGAGCCTGAGCCCTAGAGCCATCTTTTAGTGAAATCCCTTGGATAAATAGCTATTATATTGACACATGAAAGAGATACAATTTTAAGCCCAGATTTGTTCTTTTAAATATAAAAATGGCTAAGTCCAATATCCTAATACTATTTTTTCCCCCATCTGTTGCCCCACCTCAAGTTCTGGACTACAGTTGCCATGCTGGCTAGGGTTGTTGAATGTTGAAATCCAGAACAACCAGAGGGTATCAGTTTGAAGGAAGCTGCTGTAATGGCTTCCCAAACATTAACAGGAAGCCAAAACTACTTGCTTCCAAGACTAAAAGAGCTTTTTCAAGTGATCCAATTTTGTGGTCTCCAAGAGTTAAACTCTACTCAAGTGTATCTGTTGCTAGGCTTTTAAACAACATTATGGAGCAGTTACGAGCAATCTGTAGATCCATGGCTAGCAAGAAAATCAAGGATGATTTAGTATCATCCTGATTCTCCCCAAGCTTAAGGTATTACATGACCAATGTCTCATAGCACCTGGTCCCAAGAACCACCTCCAACAGTAGACTCAAAAGTCTCCCTGTGCTCACTAACCCACAGATACTCTTCCAGAAAGATAAAGTGATTTATGTTGTAGGACAATTAGGCCTATGGCTAGAACATACTTACAGTTTTATAGAAGGCTTTTGACTGTGTTCCAAGAACTTCTGATTTGGATACCAAGTCATCTAGTTTCTCTCCTCGTTCTAACAAGGATTCCATTGTATTGTGCTAAGTGGAAAAAGACAAAGATGAATGAGAGAGGCTGGGTGCTGTAATCTGTCTAAAACAAGCTGCATGAGCCACTGCAGACAGAAGTGCATGATCAGTACCTCTATCATCACAGCAATTTCTAGAGCCTGACTTTCAAGTTTTCCCATCTCACCTATTCTTAGCAAGTCAATAAGCTAGCATTTGGGATTCTGCACACATCTGGCTCTCACACAGATCAATTTTTTTCCATCATCAATATTCATAATTATTAATTCCTTCCACTTTTACACTGCCCCCCCCCAAGTGTGTGAAATCTAAACTTGATGTTTAGGAAAAATCAAAAGTACATACCACTTTTTATAAAAGGCAGGCTTTTTACCTTATAGAAATTTCCCCTCTTCCTTCAACATCAGGTCAAGAATATGCTTTACTTCCAACATTTTTTTACTAAAACAAATGAGTCTGGTACCCTTTGCCAATTTTATTACTGGACTTCAGTGAGGCTCTCACCATCCAGTTTACTCCACCTGTATTTATGTGGGTTTTAAAAAGCTGGATATCTTTAGTGTGCTTCATCCCCCAACTCAATCACATCAAAAGGAAGTTATAAATAAGGAGTCAGTGTTGCAAACTTGCTCCATAAAAGTGTTAAATCCTGTTATCAACAAGGTAACTTGGAGCTAAAACAGAGGCAAGTATCAACGCTTTCTCTGTTTCGAGATGTTGCTGAGGAGTGGACAGACCTCAGTTAACTTAGATATTCTCTAAGATTGAGCCCAAAGAGCATAGTAACATTTTAAAAATTTAGAAAGAGAGGACGGAGAGATGAAAGCAACAGAACCTATACCATAAACTGTTGAGCAATACATGTCATATGAAATGGTTCAAGTTTGGAGCATAACTTTCAAGGTCCACAGTTCCATACACCAGCCCCATTGCTGAAGGCAGTTGTAAAGTTTCACTGCCTGCTCCTTTAATCATTAAGTGACTTGAGGTAAGGCAGGAGGCAACTGGGCAGCATCCAGATGAAGTACTGCAGATGTGAACTAAAAGCTTCCATCAAATTCCCAAATCTCTAATGAGTCACAATTCTTAGCTCACAGCCAAGTCATGTGAAGGGTGCCTTAAACACTCTCTCAGCCACAAAATAGCTGTACACTGTGCTTCAAAGATGCCTTCCACAATATCTAAAAAAGATCTGAACTCATGTAATCCCAGGTTTCACATGCATGTGTCATCAACAATTGTCCAGCCTATATTGTAACAACTTATGAAAGTACTTGCTGGGCAAGCCAAGTGGGTACCAAGGTGTAGCTGAAAAAATATTTACGTTTGAATCTGTTCCATCTCCAAATATAAGACCAGGTTTTCATATTCTTAAAATTTAACAAATATGAGTATGTAGGCTAAGGCTGTTCACAATCATCCGAACTTGGCAAGAACTGTATACAGATTAACTATCGGCCAAATCCCAAAGTTTTATGGCTTAATTCGAAGAGGTGGTACTCTAAGAAAAAACGAGGTGGTAACAATACTGTGTGATTTAAGAGATGTTAGTTCCTCATCTAGCTGCCTACATGCTTTACAAGGAGCTAACCATCCTTTCCACAGTTCCCAAGCCTTTGAATGTTGCTTAAACAGAACAAAGGGAAGCAGGATTCATAACAACATTTCCTTTACAGCATTTCACAGCCTTTTCTAATTAGAACTCATATTTGCATAGGAAGGCAGCAAAATCTGGGGGATGAGCTCAAAACAGGATATACAAGAAGGCCAATGACCAGTAGTCTCATTATTAGAGATAAACTCAGCCATGGCAACAGTCATGACCAAGTTTAATCTGACTGCATTAGGTTTTCATCTCAGGTCTTCCATTTGACTCAAAAAATTATAAGAGGCTATTAAAAGACTGATTCAGGAGCCAGACACTCCCATGAACCAGAACACACCTAAGACTCCATTCCATCTGCAGAAAAGCACAGTTGTTCTTGAAGCATTTAGGAACAATTTTTATAGCATTTAAAGTCTTGTTGAAAGGGATCCTAAGCTGTTGTCTCTGAATACTGGCATCCCCAACTTGCTTGAAATTCAGTCTGCTGTGGAGATCTGGAAACTGTGCATACTATTTCTGCCACACACACTCTTTTTAAAAGTGATCAAACTCTTCCCCAAACCAGTCCAGCTTTCAAATTGTATTTAAAAAAGCAGCTTCCTTACCAGAATGACTTTGGTCTCATCCAGCTCTGCTTGTACTTTTGTCATTGCGTCTGCATCACGAGGATTCTAAAAAGTAATCAGGTTATTTATTTCAGCAGGCTACAAGACACTGGCTATCACCAGTTAGGGTTTTATTTCCACATTTTAAAAGCATCAGGAAAGTAGGTTATTCCAATTACACTAAACTACACAAGTTACTCCTCAGCCTTTTGACAACGGTAGTATCCAACAGAAGTATTTCTGACCTTTTCCTCAAATATACTGGTTCTTTCTCACAGCGCTGCCCCTTATACAAAAGAAGGCTTAGATGTCATGATGAACATATGATTGAAATTATTACAAAAGCAACACTTAGATCAGGGCTTTCCAAACAGTGTACTGTGACATATTAGTGTGTGTTGCCTGAAATGTGTAGGTGTGTTGCCTACAATCTTGGAAATGTATGTTATTATTTATAAATCATATATTTTTGAAAATATACAAAAGGTTACCATGAGATATGTTATGTCATACATTTTGTTATTACAATTTATGTATGCGTCTGTATCTCTTATAAGGGGTTAGTTTAACCTCTGGTTTGCTAGTAAAACTGTATTACTGTATCGTGAAATGATGCATGTCCAAAAAGTGTGTCACTAACATGAAAAGTCTGGAAAGCCCTACTTTAGATGGCAACATGCCAGACATGTAATCAATGAAACCAATCTATGGTGGTGGTGTCTGAAAAGGCAGGACAAATAATATTAAAACATATACAGAAAAGTGACAAGACAAACTCAAAATTATGCATTTCAGTGTATATAATACACTGCATTATACAATATGATGTATTACAATTTAATATAATTCAATGTATTGTGTAAAACAATCAATTTTATTGATAACAGAAGTTGCCGGGGACTACACAAGTATATATACTTTGTATCACTTCCATGCTACCAGATCCCCTGAAGATGCCAGCCGAAGATGCATCAGGAGAAAATAGTAATAGAACATGGCCTCAAAGCCCGGAAAACCCACAACAACCTATGGATTCCGGCCGTGAAAGCCTTCGACTTTACAACAGAAGTCTTTATTTATTTATTGGATTTATATCCTGCCTTTCTAGCAAGGATTGGCAAGATAGCTGAAAAGTACAGAAAGATACTAGGCCAAGAAAATCAAGCAAGATCCCCAGTTCAGATATTGCACTCCCTTGGAGCTTCGTTATTGTAAAAAGTCTAATTCAGTCCAACCATACCTGATATTTACTAAGGTAGCCATCCAATGCTGTGTAGTTTACTGTTGCTGGGGTTCCAGAAGGCCAGTCTATCCTATTGACTTGCCTGGAGAATTCATCCAGCACCTTTAACACAAAGTAAAAAACAGAATTCACCTTCCCTTTCACCCCCATGGACTTCAGGATTTAAGGCAAGTATTTCATTCTAGATATCCCACAGATGATATAAAACAAGGGGAATGCTACCTTAGTACATTCATTCTAAAACCTCAAAATGATGCCGGATGAACAGCAATATACATGCATTCTCCAAGTAACTACAGTGAGCTTATGAGAACATTTCCCAGACCCTATGTTATTATGCACTGCCACAAGACTTATTTTACATTGCAGAGGAGTCTGGAACAAAGTGACAGAACTGAAACTCAGTATACTCACTTTAGCTCCTTCATATTATTGTCTCCCTCAGAAGTTCCTTTAAAAATTGTCAATTTTTGAACTGAAAGGGCAGTGATTTAGTGTACTTCCACAGGTTTCTGAATAATACCATTTCTGATATGAGATTTGTACCCATTTATTCTTCTGCATACAGACTAGTTTTATATCATATTATATTATATCATTAATTTTCTAGGAGTTTTTCTTTGGCTAACATGAAGTGCCTTTAGAGTGTTAGCCCTTAATAGGAACGTACAGACACTGAAATAATAAACTATCAAAGACTGAGAACTGCAAGTATAGACTCCCAGTCTCTGCTGCAACATCTGCCTTTCCTATTAGACAATGCAATGAAGTAGCATGAAGTTCTGAGATTCAAAGAAGTTCATAATCAATAACAAATCAGAACAAAAATCTGCATTTACAGCTTTACCAGAAAACAACAGTGCTAAGCTCAGACCACCTCAGGTAGTTTCACTGCTAAAACCAAGCAGATCTGCCTTTCTGGTACCTATCATATTCAAACTGAAGGACGGGGGGAAAAGAGAAAATATAAGAAAAAGAATACAAAAGATGGCAGCCTGTCTTCAGGATATCAGCAGATTATATAGAAAAACTCTGGTAGCCAATTAACTTCGCAATATCTGAGCCAATTCCATCATCACATCAAGAAATGTGGTCACATCTTTGAATTCTCAAAGCTTGCTTTGCAACATATTAGCATTTTTAGCATTTATTTATTTCTATACCGCCTATCAACTAGTGTTATCTAAGCGGTTTACAATGTATTTTTAGCTAATTGCCCCCAACAAGCTGGGTACTCATTTTACCGACCTGCGAAAGGATGGAAGGCTGAGTCAACCTTGGAGCCTGGCAGGATTGAACTCACAACCTTGTGGTTGCAGTACTGGCATTTAACCACTGCGCCACCAGGGCTCCATATTACAAACAATAGTTTGGTACAATGGTTAACAAATAAATTACATTTATAGCAATAGTGCCTCTCCCAGAGGCTTTTGTACCATGACGATAGAAATCAACATGTTCGGCTGAAACAGATGGGCCACAGTGGAGAGCAAGCCAGCTATTAATGAGATTGGAACTTTAAACCTTTGCTACAGTAGGAAAAGGTTCCAAGTTCTCAGCTGAACTGGGATGGGGAAAGGGTGTCGAAAGTCTTCCTTCTCGTTGCCTAACCTATTTGTCCCCACACTATCTGGTAGTGACAAACAGTACCTTATCAAACAACTGAAGTTTTCTCCCATAAAGCCACTAGCAAAGGCATACCATATTTGCTGGCATATAAGATGTGCCAGTGTATAAGACGCACCCCATTTATATGTCAGCAAATACTATTTGCCAATGCATAAGACACACTGGCATATAAGACGTATCCTATTCTCAAAAAGTATTTTTTGGGGGGAAAAGTAAGCCTTATACGCCAGCAAATAGAATAATTACATACTGCCTTTCCTAACTGCAACAGGGAAAGATAGTGGTCAATGGCTACCTGAATAAGCACCAGTGCCCTATAGCTGTGCTTTCCCTCCTGATATAACCCCAGCTATCAAACATATTCACCCCTAATCCACTGATTATCAATGTCATTTTGGCTCAGCATCAGGCTCGGGTGTAATATCACAACTGAAGCAAAGTTTTATCCTTAAAACTAGCAGACTTTTAGCTTTTTAAAGTCCACCAGACATTCTACCATATGCTCTGCTGCAGCTCAATTACAGAAACAGGAATAATCCCAGTAGAAGCTGGTGCTTACTTTATCCAACAATGTGAAACAGACCCGGGATGGATACTCATTGTCTGCAATCACTACTCCAGCCAATCCATCATTCCTCACATAAACATGGCAGAGGTATTCTGAGGCAAAGAGAGAACAAAAAAAAATCATTTCTTCTCAAAGTCTCACAGTATTTGCAAAAAAGTCAGTGGCAGATAACAGATATGCCTGGGGACATTCCATTTCAGTATCCACACTTCTGGTATTCTAGAGCCAAATACATTATGAATTTATGAGCTTTACTTTAAAACTACCCACTGCACTTCTATGGGATGGCCTCGAAACAAAAGGGAAAAGATTCATATCCGTGTTCCCTAACATATCATATATCATGGGAAAAACTCTTAGGAGAAAGAATGCCTTACCTACGGCCCTCTGAGTACAGTTTAGAGAGATAATAAAACAGATATAATTTGCATTATCACCATTTCTAATGTGGCATCAAATCCGACAAGAAAGATCCAATTTCTGGATCAAATTATGTTTTGCCAAGGATATGGGAATAGGAAGAAGCAACAGAAAATAACTGGGGGGATGGGACTGTCAGATAAAGAACAAGAACCAGGGCAGAATGACAAAAATCCACTACAAGACACTGAGGGCTAACATCCTTGACTCCCAGCAGCTTGTCAGAACAACTCTAATTTGTGAGTGTGACTGGATGACATAACAGGTCACGATCCTGGGGGAAGCTTAATTTGCCACATCATGCAAATACAATCATACAGTCACCAGAGTCAAAGCTTAGAGCTAGAACACTTAGGTATTTGTTCTGCTTTAAGAACCTATGCAGGATTGTTTAATGTGGATTTGGAATCCTGACATTCTTTCATTTAAAAAAAATGAAAAGTATAAGTAAATGGAACCTAAAGGCATAGAGAATTCGAGGAATAACATAGAAGACACAGCTTGAAAGACTCCAGCAGGCAAGCAGGTAACAGTTTACTGAATAGAGTGGAACAGAAAAGTATGACAACAAATGAGACTGTCATTATCAAAATCTGAAGCCAATACAAAGGCCGATACTTGTGTTGAATTGGGGCAGTAAGCAATGAAGAGCCAGCTTGTTGTTAGACAGGTTTCTGCAGCTGTTCAATTTTCCACTACTGAAGTCTAAGGCATCATTCAGTGTGGCCTGCATTCTAAAACACTCCTGTCCCTCTTTTACCTGGGTGGCCCCTGGCAGGCTGAAAAAGCAGTGAATAAACATTTTAATTATATAAATAAACAACGACTTGCCTCAGAAGAATCTGTAAATTTAAATCAAAGATCAATGTAATTGAGATGAAGCTACTGAAATTACCCAAAGTAGTATGAATTTGTGGTTTATTTCTATGACAACAACAAGGATTAAGCCATGCTTGAATGGCATGGCTTGTAACTCAGATGGCAACACGCAAGTCTGCAGATGCTTCTTCAAAAAAATCAGAAGTGTTTAAAAGATGCTTTAAAATCCAAATAATTCTTGCCAACCAATCTAAGGGCAAAAATAATTCAATCAGGAGAAGCAAACAAAACATGTAGCTATCAACAGCAGGTCTAGCAACCACCAACATTAAACTCATTTTGGTGCATTAATCTCATTTTGTACTGAAGCCTTTGGGGCCTAGTTGATTTCTTCCCAAATCAACATGTACAGTTGGCCCTCCACATTTGCTAGGGTTGGGGGCACAAGACCCCTGCAAAAGTGGAAAAAACATAGGGGGCTGAGGTAGAGCAGGCACCCAGGGCCCATACTAGGTTAGGGAAAGGGGGTGGGTTGGCATGGTGGTCCTGTTCTTCCTCTCCCTTGCCCATACCCTTCTGTGGGTGTATGAAGGGGTCTCAGGAGAAGATTTGCGATACTAAGAAATCAGGCTGTGAGTTGTCCTTAGCTGGCCAGGCAGGAGGAGGAAGATGACCAGAGGAGGGTTTTTAAAGGGCTGAATGGCCTGACTGGAGGTACCAGGAGGGAAGGTTCCAGCAGAAAAGCAGCACTTGAAGTGTAGACTCTCAGAAATAATCAAATCTATGAAAATGAAACCTGCAAATGTGGAAGGCTGACTGTATATGGTTTTAAACTCTTGAAACCTTTCATGCTGTTTTAAAGCTGCTAAATTGTTTAATATATTTTTGTCTCTTTAAATTATGTTACTGATTCAAATTTAAAAGTATTTTACCTGTCAAACTGACTCTGACAATCTCATGATGCAGGATGAGATAAAACTATTTTAATGAAATAAAGTGTTCTAACATTCACCTCTTAAGCTTTGTATCTGGGAATGCAAATATATAGTTATATTTAAGTATACACTTACCTTGTTCCTTCACAGAAGCTCTAGTACCAGGCTCTGAACGCTCCACTATCAGCTGACTCGTGAAGGTCATGAATTCCTGTACACTGAAGCGGGGGAGAGAACATCCCCACATTAGTTACCAAAGTTTCTTGTGCCCACCAAATAGATTGCAGAGCCACAAAGACAAAAAGAGGAAGGCAATTTTACTAACAGCAGAGCAATAAACTCACTGCAAAACAAAAGAGATTTCATTTTACAAAGGACACTTAATTTTTTCAAAAACAGGTTCCAAATCCACCCTTCAAAATCAAGTATCAGCAGCAGCAATAATCTGTTCAGCTGAAGCTCATTTTCCTCTCATGATCTCAGTAGGCCTCACTTGTCTTTCCAACCCGCTGCAACGCACCACTACCAGTCAGTTTTCTCCTCAACAGTCCGTCATTTCCTCCAAAGAGTATGTGTTCTGCCAGCCTTTTTAGACACAGATAAGCCTCTTTTGCTGTAGTTACTTCCACTTTAGAAGGAAAAAAAAAAAAAGAGAACCTCCTCTATGTCTAAAATAGGCCATGAGTGGTGAAAATAATGCAAAATGGCCCAATGGGCCACCCAGGAGGCTCAACTGGCTGTGTGGATCCACCCAGAGGCTGTTCTATTTTAAAATATGATTTTGTGGCAAAATGGTACAAGGGGTGAAATTTGAACCACTACAAGACGAGCAGGACATTTATCTGAAAATATTTAACACAGACATAGTAGAACATAAAAGTATACAAATGAGCTTACTCAAAGCTGTTTTATATCCTTCCTGCAAACTGTATGAGGGAGGGCACACACGATATTTTATGAAAAAAGTATGTCTGTTAAGATTGAAACAAAAATCTAACCTTTTTAACAGTTGAATTCACACTAAGAAGGGACCTTCTTTAAAACAAGAATATACAGTCTTCCCCCACATTTGTGTGTTTGACTTTCACTAATTTGATTATTTGCAAGGTGCCTGCCTGCCTCCCCACCATTGTCTCCCTCCCATTCCCTGGCCTTTTGCCCAGGTGAAGAGAGGAGGAAAGATCTTCGCTCCCTTGCACTCCCCTGACCATTGCTCATGCGGACATGCTGCAGGGAGAAAGATCTTCACTCTTCTGCACTCTCCCGCCTGTCGCGCACGCAGGTGCACTGGTAGCGGCCAACAGGAGGGTATAGGGGAAAGATCTTCACTCCCCAGCACATTCCTGCCCATTGCCTGTGTGGGCATACTGACAGTGGCGGGCATGAGGGTAACAGGAGTAAGATCTTTACTCTCCTGCACTCTCCTGCCTGAGTGGAAAAAAGGAAGGGTGCGTGAGTGGTGGGCAGGAGAGCAGAGGGAAAACATGAGGTAGGGGGAGTGCTCACTGGGGGGAGTTATTTGCAATTTTTTTTACTTTTGTGAGGGTTCTGTGCCCCTAACCCTTGCGAATGTGGAGGGCCTACTGTAGATCTTGAGTCTACAACAATCTTTGCAAAGGTAACAAAATCTTTTTCATCATGTAGCATATAAGATTATGTGAAAAAATTTTTTAATTTATGTCATTTAATTCCCTGATTCATAATTGTTCACCATCTTGACCTTTCTACAATAATCTCAGAGTGGACATAACATAGTTTTGAAGGCCCTGAAGGGGACATAGGGATGTATCAGAGAAAAGTTCCCCAACAGCCAGAATGATGCAGTCGGAACGTACCTGGATCGCTGGAAAAAACTAAATGATGACACATCATAAGCAGCTTTCAGTAAATGAACTTTTGGATCACCTTTGTAAAGGACACTTAAACTGTAAAGCTTCATCCTTCTGTTTACTTAATCTCTGATTCTTGGTGAAGGAAAGAAGAAAAACAGATACACAAAAATGAGTTAAGTTTAAAAGTAAAAATATCAGGGACAAGAATACAATATCAGGAGTATAAATATCAAAAGATATTCGTAACTATATATCTACAGGCTCAGAGCATGACCACAGGAAAATTGAAGGCTTAAGCTGCAATCCTATGTGCACTTAATTGGAAGTAACTCTTAATGCTTTAGGTGAGGCTTATATGCACATAAGCATGAACTAGCTTGACAAAATCTTTCTTACCAATAAATGTTTAATGTCTTACAATTTAAGAGATACATCCAGTATAGTGCACACACCGACACATCTTCCCAAAGAAAGGTCCAGCGATCTAGGTATAAAATCAAGTAGCTACAAAAAGGCTGAATCATAAATGCTCTTCTCATTTTACAAAAAACAAACACACAAACACCAAACCCTCCCCTCCATGTCACTGTGAATTTAACTGAGATATGCAACTTACTTTGTTTTTCTGACTGGAAAAGCTATACATATAATGTCCATGAGTGAAGGGCCACAGAAACCAGAAACACATAGCAGAGATTTCAGAGATGAACATAGAACAAGTTTTCAATAATGGAACCTTCAAGAATATTATTTGTGCTTCTATCTACATTTCTATCTACATTCTATGTCACTTTTAGAATTTCAGACTCATCGCACAACTTTTCTAAAACAATATTCTATATAGCTTTCGACAGGTATTTTATTCTTAATATGTAAAGACAGACCTGCTTAGAGTCAGAAAAAAATGAATATTTTAGAAATGTCAGTGTCTAAAATAATTCCAACTAGAATCCTATAAACACTTATTTAGAAGTAATCACCCAAGAATACAGAGTGACTTATTTTAGAAAAAATATGCACAGGTTTGGTCTCTTAGCAGCTACATTCTTTTTAGTCACGGATAATAGTATTGTAGCTTCTGTGGAGATGCAGGAGGCAATCAGTCACAGATTAGACCCTATTTCATCAGATGCATAAAACATTATCCTTAATTGGTAAGACAGTATGCAATGAGCAAAACTGTCAACAGTGGAGCCAATACAACACAAAACGTAGTAAGTACAAAATATACATAAAATAAATGCAGCAAACACTATGGGTGCTGTGACTCACGACCATGCTTATCCTGTATATCTCTGAGAAATATAAGGAATCTATCAGACGTCTTCTGTAGAGGCACATCAAATTTACTGTAGCTCTTCAGGTCTCCTACAGCTATTTTCCTGGTTTTTTGCTCCACTAGTTTCTGCTGCTTTTACATGTTTGTATTTATGTGAGAGTATGAAGCCACTGCCCTGATACAAAGGTTACCCTCATATACTCTTATTTGGATCCCTGTATTTTTAGAAATGAGTGACCCACAGAGCCTTTGCTGTTTTTGAACCCCAAGGAGACTTAGTTTAGATATAATTAACAATGACAAGTGAAAAACCCAAGTGCTCTGCCATGTCTGGCCTTGGACTAAGCCATTTTCTTAACCTTAGTGTTCTACTCCGACAAAATATGAACATTAATCACTTGTCTCTGACTACGTCCTACTGCATCTCTGCTCACTACATTTGATTCTTTGCGTAAGAAGGCTTAGCATATGAACTGAGATACAGTTTTGCATCTAACTTCACAACATATGACTCATGAATGCAAACTGAGATAATTGACTCCAATCTGTACAGTCACTCACGGAAATCAACTATTCTGCGCCTGGGTCTAACTAGCCAAGCGCTGGTATTGATCCCACACAAGCCCGAAGTCCACCAACAACTACTGTACAGCACCGACTACATCTGCCCTGACTAGGGTTGCTGGGTGCCCCCTATTACAAGACTTGCTCCTTAGAGGGTTGTGAGGTGTCCCTTATCATAAGGGGCACTCCCTATTCAAGGGTTGGACAGCTTTTCCTTTTGTACAGTCTGAACAAGACCCCCCAATCCAGTATTTTGGGTGTGGGCCCTTAATAAGACAGAACTCCGTGCATCATACAATTTATAAAAGCAGGCAGTGTTAATTTTGCAGAGAAACACATGGCTAGGTTAAGCGAAATCCATAGGTATTTAGTAGAACATACATTTGTTAACAGACGCTTCACACCCTGCATGTCATGAATGTCGACTGTCCCTTATTTTAAAAACACGGCACTACCAGCCCAGGAGAAAGACGTGCAGCAACGATAGAGAGAGCAATGGCGGCGGCGGCGGCACGCCCCAGACCCTCCCCCCTCCCTCCCACGCCCCCCTTCCGGCCGGTTCCGGCGGGTGAGGGACCGGCTCCCTAGCCTAGCAGGCAGGTTCCTCCTCACTTCCCCGCCCCGCCCCCGCGCTGCTGACTTGGACAACAGCAGGCGAGCCGGCGCTTCGTTCTCACCCGAGCCCACCGCGCGAAAGGGGGCAGTCTGAGTCGGCCCCGGCAGCGCCTCTCCCCACGTCACCACCCGCCTCAAGCTCCCCGGGCGACTCCCACCGTGCTAACAAAGCGGAAACTAGCTACACCTTTCACCCGGAGGAAGAACGCTTGAAGCCGGAAATCCTGCCAACTCAACGAAGGGCTAACTGCCATAGAGACAAGGAAAAGTGTAGACTAAGGTCGCAACAGCCCGCAGACAGAACTTCTTGCTCTTTTTAGATTCGTATTACTGTTTTATTACCAGCTGTGGCGGCGGAGGGTGTGAGCAAGCGCGGAACTCGCGAGGGTGTATGATTCCCCGCCGCGGCGGAGAGGCCACAGGAGGAGATGCCGGCGCCTGGCGATGACGTCAGCAGGGAGCGTAGCGGGAAAGAGCTGGAAAGCGGCGGGGTGCAGAGGCGGCGAGACGCGGGGGGGGGCGGCAGCGGGAGAAGCGAGGCAGAGCAGAGCGAGGAGACCAAATAGAAAGAAGGGGGAAGAGGAGCAGAGGGGCTACGGGGGGCCGGGGCCGGGGCCGGGGCCGGGGCGGAGGATTCCGTAGAGGGCTCTCCCTTAGTCTGCCAGGCTGAGAGGGAGCGTCCCGGGCGAGGTACAACAGAAGGCGCAGATGTCTCGCCAGTGACTGCCTCCCACGAATAGCATTTTAGCATTTGAATTTCTGTACTACTTTATAGCGCCAAGCACTTGCTAAGCGGTTTACAAGGTGTTAGCTCGTTGCCTCCAACAAGCTGGGTACTCATTTTAGCGACCTGCGGAAGCACGGAAGGCTGAGTCAAGCTGGAGCCCGCCAGGACCGAAGCCACAACGTTGTGGCTGCAGCACAAAGCTTCCTCTTCGAGGCCAGAGGCTTCCCTTAGGAAGGGCTGGTGCTGTCTACAACCGTGGCAGGGTCTGGAGGAGAAATTTGATGTGCTCCGAGAGGTATAAGTGGTAGCTTCATGAGTAGCTAGGAATAGAGAGGATTGTAAATTGTTGAACCTATGTAACCTGTCGTTGTTGTGTGCCTTCAAGGTGTTTTCGATTTATGGATACACTAAGCTGAACCTGTCGTGGGGTTTTCTGGGTCCAAGAGTGTACGACACGCGCAAGGTTTCCATAGCCAAGCGGGAGGAAAATCGAACCCTGGTCTCTAGGGTCATAGACTGATGCTCAAATCACTACATCACGCTGGCTCTTGAAACTTGTCATACCTACCAACATACAAAAGGGGGATGGTCTAGGATTTCTAGAAACTGATGGCACCTTGAAGCCTGTGCTGCAAATAGGATTGTCAGAAAATGGAAAGTACCCAATGCCTGGAAGGGGGGGTTGTTGTATCACTACTTCTATCATTATTACCACTATTGTTATTACTATTATCATTATTAATGTTATTACTGCTGTTGCTGTTTTTGCTTTTAAAAGCTTACAACATTAAAACAATGCACATTAGGTAGAAAATAAAAATCAAGAGAATCACTCCACTGCCTGTCTTCTTTCTCTGGTACACAAAGTTGTCAAAACAAAGGGGGAAACCTACAAGTTTAGCAGACCCGCAGTTGTGGAGTAAATAGCATGTTTTTGTATTTCTTGCAAATAGCACTAAATTCTTATTTCTGACTTGGGTCTTATTTCTTGTGAGAAAAATAACACACACAAAAGTAGTTCTTAACACCGTAACAGTAAGTAGTTGTCATTTCCCATCTGAACTCTCATTTATGACAGACTTCTGAGCTGGGGCTAGTTTGGTTTGTCACCATACAAAAACTCCTACTGGTTGTAGGGAAGGACAGTTTATGATATTTCCTTTTCATAGCACACATAGAGATCTGGATCAATGCATGATTTTCATTTGTCATTTGAAAGTTAAATTCCTTTCTCTTAGCTTTGTTGTACTGAATGTTTCAGTCTTAAACTGAAATCACACATTTTCAGCAGCTTTTATGGTCACCCAGGAACATCTTCCATTTCATTTTCTACATATTGGTACTCTCCTGCACATCTCCTCCAACTAATATGGCAGAAGAAGACAGTCCGACATTTGCTTGTCTCCGGTTCCCTGTGCTTGAATTTATGATGCAATCACATCATGACATGCTTACTGACAATCTGATACTGTCTCATTATAATGCCCAGGGCAGGTATGTTAATCTGTTTCATCAAAAATAAGAGTCTTGTGACACCCTGGGGAGGAACACATTTATCAGTTACTCACAAAAGCTTATAGCATTAAAAAGTTTTTTTTAGGGTAGCATGAGACTTGTTTTAAATCATAGAATTATAGAATCATAGAGTTGGAAGAGACCACAATGGCCATCAAATCCAACCCCCTGCCATGCAGGAACACACACACTCAAAACACCCCCAGCAAATGGCCATCCAGCCTCCATTTAAAAACCTCCAAAGAAGGTGACTCCACCACACTCGAAGGCAGCAGATTCCACTGGCAAACGGCTCTTACAATCAGGAAGTTCTTCCCAATGTTTAGGTGAAATCTCTTTTTCTGTAGTTTGAATCCATTGCTCTGTGTCATAGTCTCTGAAGCAGTGGAAAACAGGATTGCTCCATCTTCAATATGATATTCCTTCAAATATTTAAACATGGCTATCATGTCACCTCTTAACCTTCTTTTCATCAGGATAAACATACCTAGCTCCCTAAGCCATTCCTCATAGGGTGTGGTTTACCGACCCTTCACCATTTTGGTCACTCTCCTCTGGACATGCTCCATTTATCAATATCCTTCTTGAACTGAGGTGCCCAGAACTGGACACAATATTCCAGATGAGGTCTAATCAAAACAGAATAGAGTGGGATTAGTACTTCCCTTGATCTCTACACTATACTCCTATTGATGCAGCCCAAAATCACATTGGCTGTTTTAACTGCCACATCACACTGCTGACTCATGTTCAGCTTGTAGTCCACTAATACTACTATATCACTTTCACATGTACTGTTTTCAAGCCAGGTTATCACCCATACTATATCTGTGCATTTCATTTTTTCTTCCTAAGTGTGGTATCCTACATTTTTCCCTGTTCTCTAATCTGTCAAGGTCACTTTGAATTCTGATTTTGTCCTCGGGTATTAGTTATCCCTCCTAATTTGGTGTCATCTGGAAATTTAATGAGCATGCCCTCTATTCCATTGTCCGAAGTCATTGATAAAGGTGTTGAATAGCCCTGGGTCCAGGACAGATTCCTGTGGCACCACAATAGTCACTTCTTTCCAGGATGAAGAAGAACCATTGTTGAGCACCCTTTGTGTTCAGCCAGTGAGCCAATTACAAATCCACCTGACAGTAGCTATGTCCAGCCCGCATTTTACTACCTTGTTTGCAAGAATATCATGGGGGACTGTGGAAGGGGCCAGGCCTGCTTTTTCTTCTCCTTCACTGCAGGTTCCTTTCCAGCCTGGCATAGCACTTTGCCTCCACTTCTTATGCAACCCTACTTTTCCCTTTAAAACCACCAACTTACTGTATAAAGGGTAAAGCCTCCCAATTGTTATTCAGAATGATTTACTGATCTGTGGTAGTGTGTCTCTAAATCATTAGAACTGGAAAAAAAAGTACTATACTGAGTCAGAATTTATATAAAAATATAATGTGATTTTCATTAAAACAACAGGCGGAAAGCACTGGGTGCTGTAAATAATTCTAAGCAATACAGAACTTCTAAAAGTATTTAACTAGTTTCTTATAGCTGCACTCAATATGCAGGAAACTTTCAAACACACATTCCTTTAACTTCCTTTTGGCTCAAAGGCCTAATTCCCAAGTTTAGGTCACACCTTCTGACCCACCTCAAAAATGGTTTGGCTTCTCCTCTGTCTCCCTCTAGAGACCCTTGAGAAGGCAACCATGCTTATTCAAGCAACTACCCTGGTTAACTGAAAAAGCTATAACTTAAAGCATTCTCTCTCTCTCTGGAAATCTCACTAAAGTAATCTAAAATGCAAGTCACTGTGCTTTGTACAGAGGATTTCTCCTCACTACCCTCAGCCCCTCCCTCTCACTAAGGGTCTGAGTTTCTCTCTCTTACAGAGCCACTTTGGTTATATGGCAATCTGTTGCTAGGGCCAGTCTGCCACTCAGGTTAGCCACACCCCCAAGCTGCGTCACAGGGAACTTGTCAAAGGCCTTAGTGAAATTGAGATACACTTACATCCACAGCATTGCCTTCATCTACCAAACTTGAAACTCTATCAAAAAAGCAAAACAAAACAAACAAACCCAGATCAGATTAGTCTGGCATAACTGTTGAATTTTGCTGATCATGGCATTCCTTTCTAAGGGCTTACAGACCGTTTGTTTAATAATCTGCTCTAGGATCTTTCCTGGTATTAATGTCAGGCTGAGTGGACAGTAATTGTTTGGGTCCTCTTTTTTCCCTTTTTGATGATGGGGACCGTTGTGTACTGCTACTCTGTTGCTCTCAAGAAAACAGAGATTTTCTATTGCCTTTAATGGGACACAGGATACCAAGTTTACAATGGTTGCTGGAGTACATAATTTACATCACAATTGGGTTATGTAGGGAAGCCCACTACCACTTATGCACAATGCTCATTGGTAGATGAGCCAGGTTACACCTCTCCTAAACTTCTAGCTTTTTCCCAAGGCACTAACACCAAATGCTTTGACACCAAAGCATTTCTGCATCCCGTGTGTCATCTTTATTACCTTTCCTCTGAATATCTTGCTTAACATTGTACAGGTTTTGAGCTATTATTTTGAGCTATTGTTTCTTTGAGCCCTCTTCACTGTGCTGAGATACCAGACCATTCCCTTTGATATGCTACTCATTGTTAACTGCATTCCTTATCCTAATAATCCAAAGGCCACGCATAGTAAACCACTTGTCAATTACTATCACTCCTAAGTAAACAAAGTCTTTCCTGGCCAGGCTAGCTAACAGGTGTACAACTCCAGATAATAAACAATGCAATAAACAATGTTAAACATCGACAATTTGGTAATCCGTTATGTCCCTACAAACCTTATGTTACATCAATAAGCATCAATAGCATACTCAGTATACATAGCATATTCTACATTCATTCACATGGTATGGAGTATACATATGTAGTTCATCTGGCCCTGGTGACTTGAAATCACTTAGAATAGCCAAATATTCCTGTACTACCTCTTTACCTATTCTGTGCTGCATCATCTGTTCCATTTTCTCCACATTGAACTCTGTTTCAGTATTTAAAAAAAGGATATGGTAAAAAGAATCTAGTAGAATCTTTAGGATTTACATATTTTAGGGATAGACATATATTAGTGACATATTATAGCAAAGATTATATTGAGCATAATATAATCACCATATATGCAGTCAACTTTCCATATGCAAGAAGGATGACAGTATCTAGAGATGTAGTTATCCAATTCTCATCCAGAAAACTGAGAGACTAAATTTTGGAGCCTCACTGGAAGACCCCATGGAAGACTCTAGATTAAGGATGATCTGCTTGAACTTTTGAAGGAAGTACCAGTTCAAATGTTTAAGAAATTGAACAATTATACATTTTTGGTGGATAAACATAAGAGAAAGAATATCCTTTCAGTAGGGACAGGCTGGAAGGTATGATTTTCACCCGTAAGAACAAAAGGTATAGACTGAATTCAATCAATAAGTTGAATGGCTTCCTTAGAATATTTAAGAATGATTTTGAAAAAGAAATGGATCAACAACAAGCAGAGAAGGAGCCAAAAAAGCTGCTCTTCAGCTGCTCATGACAAAGAAGATGAGGATTTTCGTCTCTCCTCCCTGTTCAAGGACATGGCACACGAAGGGAAAGGGCAATAGCAGAGGTCAATAACTAGCCCCGCACATGGTGTCACCGGCAACGGTTTGGGTTTTTGGATCATGGCCTAAACTTCCATGAATGTGTGCTTCTGGCAAGGGATGGGCTGCAACTCACAAAACTTGGCAGGAATGCTTTTGCAAACAGTCTTGCAAGGAGTATTAAGAGGTCTTTAAACTAAGTTCCACTGCGGGGGGAGACAATATTTTGCAGGGCAAGGACTCGGAGAGTGCAGGGGGAAAAGGCCCAAATGATACTGGATAAGTAGTACAAGCATCCAATGGTGGGAGGAGTAGAAACTATAGTACAAGACTTGCAGGAAGGGCCTGGGGACTTAAGTGTCTCTACACTAATGCACAGAGTATGCGAAACAAGCAGGATGAACTTGAACTCCTAGTACAACAAAATAAATACGATTTGATAGGCATCACTGAGACCTGGTGGGATGAGTCTCATGATTGGAATGTAGGAATAGAGGGGTATAGCCTATTTTGTAAAGATAGACCAAACAAGAAAGGAGGAGGAGTAGCCTTGTATGTCAAGGATGTTTTCACCTGTGAAGAGATCCATGACTTAAAGCCAGAAAGCCAGGTCAAGAGCATCTGGGTAAGAATTAAGGGAGCGAGAAACAATAGGGATATTTTGGTGGGGGTTTACTACAGACCTCCAACCCAGACTGAGGACTTTGATGACCCCTTCCACAACCAAATGACTGCACATTGAAAAAGGAGAGATACAGTAATAATGGGAGATTTCAATTACCCGGATATATGTTGGAAGTCATACTCTGCCAAGACAGCAAGGTCCAGCAAGTTTCTTGCTTGTCTTGCAGACAGTTTCATGATCCAGAAGGTGGAAGAGGTGACAGGGGATCAAATATTCTGACCAACAGGGATGACCTTGTTAATGAGGTAGAAGTGGTTGGATCTTTAGGGGGGGAATGACCATGCCCTATTGGAATTTGGCATTCAGTGGGAAGGAGAAGATAAGTGTAGCCAGACATTCATCTTAGATTTTAAAAAAGCAGACTTCTGTAAACTTAAGGAGCTGCTGGCTGAAATTCCATGGTCAAGAATAGTGAAAGAGAAAGGAGTTCAGGAGGCATGGGAGTTCCTTAAAAGGGAGATACTGAAGGCACAGTCTAAAACTGTGCCAATAAGGAGGGAAAATGGAAGGCATCTGAGGAAACCAGAATGGTTGACTAAAGAACTCTCAGCTGAGCTAAGTGTTAAGAGAGACATGTACAGGAAATGGAAGAAGGGGGAAACCACCAAAGAAGAATTTAAGCAAGTAGCCAGGAGGTGTAGGGAGAAGGTCAGAAAGGCTAAAGCACAGAACGAACTTAGGCTGGCCAGAGACATTAAAAACAACAAAAAGGGCTTTTTAAAATATGTCCGCTGCAAAAGGAAAAAGAAGGAGATGATAGGGTCATTGCGCAGAGAAGATGGTGAATTACTCACAGGGCGAATAGAAAAGGCAGAACTACTTAACACCTTCTTTGCCTCAGTTTTTTCCCAGAAGGATACAAGCACTCAACCTGGTGGTTGGGGAGCAGGTGAGGAAGCAGGGGAAATGAGGCACGTAATAGGTAG